>CAUJRU010001886.1:0-106819 GCA_963277665.1 Viscum album
TCTTAGACCCATAGAAAACATCATGATTAGTAATGTTGTGACGAATTATTATATTCCAATTACAATTCCATGGTGACCTCTATGTCATCAATGAAATGAGTGGTGATGTGGAATACATGAATGAACATCTGGATACCCACAAATACTGGATAGAATTATGAATGTCACGATGAGAAATTATATTCTATTTATCGCTTCCTGATATTGGGGAATGTCTGGTCAAACCATGGATTCTATATGGTTATTTATAATTGGATTAGTATTTGTGAAATTATCATAGAAACCATGATACTGGAAAAATATTGTATGGTTTATAATTATCACTAACCCAGAGATCTATAGTTGTATAATCTTATATGATATGTTACTATGGAAGTAATGATTTAGAGGCTATAATATATTTTTAGATTAGTTTTTAAATCTTGTAAATTATTTTAAATGTTTTATTTTTTATCTATAACATTTTTATATACCATGGTCATTGGACTAGTTATTTTTTGTAAACTCTTGGTGGTGGATTTTTGATTTTTACGCACACCCTACTCATGCATCCATATCACATGGGAACCTGAATAGACACCATTACATAGTTTTTAGAAATAAGTTCAGGGTCTTCCCTGGGATGATGCATGATGTTTGGATTCTTTGGGCGGTGTTGGTTTATGGGATCAGAAAGGACTCATGAATAGTTTCAAATAATCTATGTACATAGATTATATTATTTCATATATAATACTTTTGTATAATCTTATAGTGAAAGATCTAGAATATACAGAACATTCAATATCAATTTATTTAAGGTTGAAATAATTTGTTGGTGCATTTTTTATATTGATTTTTATCGTGATGTTATCTATTTCTCATTATTTATATTGTTATTATACACTAATAATAGGGAAATGTTCTCCCCATAAGAACCTCATAGGCTGTTATCACTTTTTGGTGCCCTCTAAGGTATGGGTAGGGACCCCTGATGATTTTTGGTGCATCAGCCTGAGGTACTGGTCAAATAGCATTTGGGTAGGTGTGTTGCACCTATACTCATAACATATGATTGATAACCATGTTTGGGATACACCGTATTTCGATGAGGATATTGGATTTTAATATTGATATTATACTGTAATTGAATATTAAGTAGGTGTACTATATATGTTATTGGAATTAGGATCAAAAATCATATAGCTTGAGTTAAATATTCTAATGTAGTGTTTTAAGACTTATCTATGTAAGTTAAAATCATGCAGTTAATGAAACTATATTATAAATGGTGAGATAAAAATAAATTGATCTAGGAATATGAATGGTGATAAAATAAATAGATAAGAAAATATTTAGGATCCATAAGAGGTTATAACAATCACCTAATTATACAAATCATTTTTATAAAGGGGATAAATGGTTTTAAAAACACTAATAATCATACCAGTTTGGTATAAAAACATAGAAAATGTCTCACATTAGAGGATTAATCCATCTTATAAATGTATTAAATTATTGAGTGGGTGAACTGTAGAGTAAATAACCATTTACTATATTTTCAGAGACCAGTGAGGAGACATATTTGATATGGAATATTGTTTGGTGACATGGGTAAATGGGGTAACAATATCAGTGGCCTAGATGATTAGGTTACCTAGGTAGGAAACTCGGATAAATACTGCTTCCATATGGGGGGCATTATTTAAATTTATCCCTAGAATGTGAATATGGATAATAAAACCATAATATGATCCTAGTGTGAATTGGTGCCCAATTAGGTGTCTTGGGATTAGTGAATCAATGTTTTATAAGTGTATATGGGCTCAAGTTCCCTTGTTGGTAGTTTGAAGGTGCTTGGCAGTTGAGCTAGAAATTTAGAAGGACACATGTCTAATAATGAGGGGATGGGTGTGGTCATTAATATCTATCCTCATTATATTTTTATTAAAAATAAAACTTTTTTAGTCTAAGGAGGAAAATGTCATAGATAAAGAATATATGAGTTCTCAAATACTCTCTGTCAAACATTTAAGATAATAATATGGGTTTATTGGTCCTTTTACAGGAAATCCTAAACTGATGAATGCATTAAAGGGTATGTAGAGTAATGGATAATGTTTCTAGGGTGTGTGTGATAGACTTTAAAAGGATATGAACCTTGATATAAGGTTTCCATGTTGGTTTATGCACATCTAAGTGCGAAGATCTTTGAAACATGACTCACAGTAGAAAATTAATTACGTAAAAGTATTAAAACACAAATCTTAGTAACAAAAGGAATGGAGAAAAAGGTTATTGTGAAAAAATAAAGTGTGCATGTATAGATTTCAGAAAAGTGTGATACCATATTTTTTCAAAACTACTTCCAACTCCATGAAACCATAACATTTATTCCATTTTTCCCTTTTCCCTTTGAGAATAGAACTCATAGATATTGATTGTAAGAACTTGAAACATCACGATATTTTGATCTTAATGAAATATATTAAATAAAAATTATAACAGACATTTCCAAAAAAATACAAAACATTATATATTTTTAGTATTAAATATGATAATTAAATATTACTTGTTAAATTATAAATAATATAATGAAGTCATTTATTGAATCATTTATAATAAAAGTATGAAGAAATGGAATTTGGAAGTGGAACACATCCATATTAATCCCATATTTTTGATATTATAACTGTGGTAGTTTTTATATTGTTTTACCAGGACTAATCTGATGAAAAATCAACTAATTATGGTTTTATAATAACTATATATGAGAGAAGTTCAAGATCATGGAAATTTCCAAAAATCAATGATAGTTGAACCACCACCTTATAATTAAACAGAATATTAAAAGATTATTAAAAATTATAGAATGGTCATATGTGGTTATGTAAGTTGAAATTATGATTGTATCAAAATGTAATAATATATTTATTTTAATTGATATTTCATGATGTTTTTTTTATAGTTATTTTTTTACAATATACTTTATAAAATAAATATTTATTTCATAGATATATTAATTTTATTTAAAAGGGAAAATATTATTATGAATAAATAATATAGATATATTGATTTTATGTATAGTATGATTACAATAGAGCAGTTCTTAATTGATAAGAAAAAAATAGTTAATTTTAATAAGTTATTTTTCAATAAAAAAATTTTCACTATAAATTAATTTATAAAAATAAAATATAATTTTTTTATATTTATGAGTGAAAATTCATAAAATTAATTGAATTATATATTTTATGAGATCTTTCATATAATTTATTTAGTGAATATCCCAATAACCCTTTTTACTAATTCTATGACATTAATTTAATAATTAATATATAATTATAAAATAGAAAACTGAAAAAACAATTTTATTGATATAGTATGTGTCTTAAGATTTTCATGGTGAATTTTTAAATATTTATTATTTTTTAAATGCATATATTTTTTTATTTTGTACTGAAATAATGTTTTATCAAAATTATTTTAATAAATTAAAGATTTTTTACATTAATATTGGATTTTTTATCACTTTTATAAATTGAATCTATAAAAACGTATTTGTGGTATATAATCAGTTTTTATGAATTATAAAAAAAATACCACTTTATTTTTAGGAATAATTATTAATTCACATTATGTAAAAAATAATTACTACAATAAAAGATAAAATGGAGAATTTAATAATCCAATGGGTAAATGGATTAAAAAATGTTTAATGATCTTTTAAAACAATATAGTGATTGAACCCTCAATGATATCTCTTACCTATCACAATTTTCTAATTCTTGATGCCACATTCCTTGATAGTGGGATAAAGGTTTAGAAAAGATATGTTTATTTGAAAAAAATCCATCACTTTGAACTTATAAATGAGGCTCTGATCTCCTAAATCCCCTACGACAAATATTCAATAGGACTGTCCAAAAATCTACCAAAAAAACTTCTAAATTTTTTTATACAATATAAACAAGTTCAATTCATGGAAAAATCCAATCTCTAAGAGTCATATTCCCTATTAACATAGAATATAATCCTAGAAGTTCGCAATAAGTTCCTAACATCTCTTGGGCATTTCAATTACATTTCTCACACTCCATATAATTAAAATATAATTACACCATATTATAATTATAACATTAGTATGATTATAATATTATTATACTATTTTAGTGACAGTAAAATCATTTTCAACCTTTTCCATTTTCTAATAAAACAAATAAAAATGTGGAATGTGGCTATTTGCTGACTACTATATCCATGAATAAATGAGTTCATTTTACTTCAATACATAAAATGAATGGTATAAAAAATTAACATAATATACAAATATAATATTTATAACATATTTATTATTCTTGAATATTCGACCTTATTCATTTTTTTCATTGTCCCCTAATAAATTAAAACATCATCATTTCATAAGAGCATTCTACCACCTCCATGGAATGGTGAATTTCATTTTTCACTACATAAATTAATGGACAGATATAAGAATTGGATTAAAGATCAAATATTATTTTAATGATATTATTTTGGTTACTGTAATAATTACTCAATAAAATATTAATTGTGTGAATAAAATACAATTGTTATATAATTAACCATATTAATCAAGTGAACTAATAGAAGAATCATTTTTTTCATACTAGGTTATTATTTCCAATAAATTACATATTGTAATACATTTCATAATTTTAATATATCACATAATTAAAAAATTTCTAAATCCATTATTCTTCTAGTTTAATGATATTTTACTTATATAACCTCATAACTATCAATTATTTAGGTTTTGTACATGTTTGGGTAAGATTGACCACCCACATGACTGATTCTATAAATCTATATCATGGATCATTATTAGAAAATAATTAATTTTGTAATATAAATATTTATGAATAATTTTTTCTTTGATAATTATATCAATATTTATGTCATTAAAAAATAAAAATCCATTTAAATATCAAAAATCACCAAAATATTCTTATTGTCGATTTCATTTTCTAGGATAAAAACTACAACACTAATGATATAACGTTTAAAAATAATAATTCTTTTCAAATAATCGTATAGTAATATTAATAAATTTGGAAAGATAAAATATTGAGAACAAATAAATATTAACCCTTATCTTATGAAACATATATAAACTATAAACCCATGATGTGGGGAAATAAGTAAAAACTAACAAATATGTACTTGTATGTAAGTAATATCAATAAAGATTATAAATTTATTATAGATATGAATATGTTTTTCAGGTATGTAATTTAATGAATTAAATTAACAATTTAGGATGATTGTGTCAAATTCAGAATGAAATAGAACCAAGTTAAGGGTTTCTATCTAAATTTTCTCTTTTTCAGATATTATTTGTATTATGCACCAAAATTATTTTATGTGGAAGAACTACTACAAAATTGAGATATATTATAATGAAATTGTTTTCTTCATGGAAATTTATGATCAATTTCAATCTCTACCTCTTTTATTTTAATATTTTATTACTAAATAATCTATAATGGTTGTTGATAACACAATTCACAATAATTAAGTTATAAATGATATTCTAGATTATATTAAATATACGAGGGTTAAATATTACCCTATGATTATATTATGTGGTATTTTATCATTTAAATTTCAATATTAACATTTTTATGACCTAAACCATATTTTAAATGTTTCATACTTCATGATATATGTTCTCTGTAACAGACTTTAGTAACTTAAATATCTATTCATTTTAGTAATGTTTGTCTGATTGAATTTTCGTATTCAATATTCTCATTATTAATTTTATTTACGTTTTTTATGATTTTATATTTTATATTTTATAGAGAAATTTAATTTTTGATTAAATTATTCCATATTTATTGTTATCTAACATAATAGTACAAAAATATCCAGATTGATCCAATATCTGTTAATTGTATGTTGCTTTAATGTCTATGATTTGTACCAAAATCACAATTCTTCATTCAAGTATTAAATTGAATATATGTGTAAAAATAAGATAACATCAAATGATCCCTTTTTTCTTTTAAAATTCATATTTTAATTATCTACATTTTCATTGTGGGTTTTCAGAAAAGGTATTTCAAATATAAAAAATAGATTTCATTTTGAAATAAATTGTTCTACCATTATATCAATTTTCCTCCTTATCTAGAGGGATATATTTTTAATGATGTTGTTATTGATAATCATACATCAAAAATATTTTTGGTTTTTATTCAATTGGTGGATGGAATATTTCATCTATTGCTCTACTTTATGTGGCTATTTATGTTAATCCTTTTAATATATAACATTGAACTCATTATTTTATATGGATTTAGTAATGTCAAGAGTTGATAGTTTATTTTTATAGTACATTTATTGTTAATGTTTAAAAGAATTGTGGGACTTCTATATCCATCTAAATCATTGGGTAAATCATTATATCTCATGAGATATTAAGAAATACGGGGTGATGCTTGATCAAAATGGAAAATAGGTTGTGATGCTAGACTGAATATGGGATACATGGTTCGATGCTTGATTCGCAATGAAAAATAAGTTGGGATGTATAATCCCCTATGATAAATAGTTGTAGAGGCATGATTGAAAATATTGAGTGTGAATTATTATGTTCGTGTATAACTATTTTGAAATGTGTATAGGATAGAGTTTTTCATACAGAATGAGTGGTACCCCGAGATTATGATACATGGTGCTTGACGACTATAATGATTCATCAATTCTATCAATATGTACCTTCACACAGTTTCTACCATATTTTTTTCCTTTTTGAGGGTTGATTATATTGGTATCAATTTGGATGCATAAATAAATACACCCAGTTCAACATTTTCATTTCCTAGAAACTACCAATGGATCCCACTTCCATAACAGGGTATAGACCATCATTGTAAAGGAAGGTGTTCAATTTCATTTTTATATGAAATTGTTCTTGGAAAACCAAATTGGATGAGAGGATGGGAGGTCAGTCTCATCACAGCCTTTTTGGAATAATTGATGCATATTTTGAAACTCTCTTCTATATTTTGGATATGTACAATAATCTATTCATAATCTAAATATGAGACCAGTTACCCAAATAAAATTATTAGATGAAAAATAATTTTTTATGTGATGAGGGGTCATTTGAATGAAACAATTTGTATGTGTATGAGGGTTATCAGTAAGTGTCCTTTCATTTTAAATGGGTAAATGTTTATATTTTGAATCTATATAACCAAGAACTTAGGTACTTATTATATTCTAGGGAGGTGGTTGATATTTCTAGGATGTGATTAAACCATTTATGTGGAGTAAAATATTTCCTATTTATAATAGGAATAAAAAATCATATAGTTCATTTAAATAGAGATGTTTATTTTCATAAAATAATGACATATATTATGTCACTTGGGGATTGGGTATGGAGCTCGAGCCTCAATAAGGCGTCACACACATCTTGTTTTAATAGAAATCAGAGGTATCATAATTCAATTATTGCTTCTATAATCACCATTTAATAGATTACCACATATTTGGGAAGTCATATTACTCAAAAAAAATGGGGATTACACACCGTGGTGTCCCAAACATGGGAGATTTATATTGAAAATAATTTTATCGTTACAAATAAGAAATTCCATGTGAGCCAGGATAGTAGAGAGAATCGTGAAATAAAAAGTGAGTAGACTCATCACATATTATTTCAAAGTCATCAAAGTTCAACTAGCTTCTCAATTCACTAATGGACGAGGATGAATGGAAAACCCATAGGTGAGTTTTAATCCCCAAAAGTTAGAGTGTATGTTGAATTGCAGTACTAAAACTAAGGTGGACCATTAGATCTTGGTCCATAGTAAGAAATACAACATATCTACTTTCTATAAGTAATAAGAGTTGTCACTGTACAATTATGGGATATGCCTGAATATGTCTACTAGAAAATGATGTCCAATTCATGGGTGTATTACTAACATGTACTGATTTCCTTCATTACATATTTAGAGTATCTTTTGGACATATATAGAAATTTTGGGGAATGTCTAGGTTTCCAAGAGGAAATATATATAGAAAACAACATGATCTAGTTTCCTTCTCATGAGGATATTTCATGATATATATAACATTCTTGGTTGATGTCTCATTTCATGAATGACATGTTCGTATGACTATTCATGACTCGGATGACAATCATGTGGGGCATCATATGAATGGGAAGAATGTTCGGAGGGAATTGTGTGACTTGGAATTATTATCTAGGACTTTATAAGACCTAGTTGAAATGTTTATAGTGATTCACGAGACGTAGTTGACATGTTTGGATGATATATCAAGACATTGGGGTCATTTCCAGAGGACTTCACATGAATTGGGTAACATGTACTAGTGTTGTCACAAGATTTAGATAAGTCATAAGAAGTGCATGATTATCATGTCCTTCGTCTAATAAGTAAACTATATTTTTTCTAGTATTTATTGTATATAATCATCAAGGATATTCAAGAATTAAATTGTTTAGATATTGTGTGACCAAGTCGATGTGCAAAAAAAACCTTCACATAATCTAGCTGATATGATAGAAGTATATCATGTAATTTATTGGGTGATGATATGAATAACATTTTAATAATGATGGATCCCATTGGACATTCCCTATATTTTACATGGTGGAAGACTCTTGCGATTACATGATAATTTTCTCTGATAACTTTGGACGTTTACATTCCCATGGGCGTGCTGATCCCTATGTGTGTCTCGTTTTTTTATTTGAGGGAGATTGATTTATAGGAACCATCACCTAGTTTTTATTCATCCATAAATGGAACATATATTTTAGATATGAGCTGGTGTCGGTGGGAGATTTCACCAACAATCACATCTCATGTTTTTTATATATTTCATTACTGGAATCACTTGAAAAATTAAATCGGTGATAAAACTTATTCATCTCGTTATGTATTGGTCATCAGATCATAAAATGGGTTCTAGATAATATTTTTGACATGTCAAATTACATTATTACCATTAGGCCTAAATGTATGACAATTTTTTAGAGATTAAAACACCTATGGAAACACTTTTGTGTGATTGAAGAAAGTTTTGTTGGGGTACCTTATTAGATGAAGATGACTTGTTGGGCACATTTGGAAAGATAAACACATATTATTTAGGTCACCTTGTGAGATCATGTAGTATTGATTAAGGGTGTTGATGTGATCAATAGTGATCACATGAGGCACGTAACCAATTATCTTGAAAACCAATGTATATTACATTCAAAATAAGATCTCACCATTTTCATGGATTTCCCCCCACCCATCAGTTATTTATGAGACTGAAATGATCAATAGACGATATTGTGATGAAGTGAACTAATTATCAAGTACAATCACTCTATTTTTCTATTCTAGGTCGTTTGATCGGTAATGGATCACATGGTTTCATGAATTTACTATCAAGGAAAATATCTTCGCATATTAGTTGAGACGAAGGGGTGTCACAAGATGTTCATAGTGTAATGTTACCGAATAAAGGTACCCACATGATCAATGTAATAGGATTCCATCAACTAATCAAGGGGGCTTGTCTAATCCATATGGGTAATTGGAACAAGGAGAAATCCCATGAAAAATGATGTCATCACTAAATGAAGGAATCTTATTGCATGACCAGGGTTCTTTTCTATGACACTTTTCTTTGTGTTTGTACATAATGTACAATGTTCAACATGTAAAGAGATGAATTTGAGAATTACTGGTGAATTTCCAAGGTGTATGATAATTATGAAACCCATGTTTTTATAAAGGATTCATTAGACTAGATTTTCATGATGAAAATGAGACATATTAAAAAGGGTACATGACTTCCTATTACAAGTTATCACATGAAATAAATGTTGTTTAAATGTGTTTTTATGGTGATGGTTTACATGAAGGTGTCAAATTACATTCTAATTCTCATGTTATTGAGTAATAGTGGTCATGTGATAGAGTGTCAAGAATATTTCACTCCTCATTCCCACAACACACATAAATGAAATACTTATTGTATTCAAATGGATATATTTAGAATTACATGGATATTCTCATGAAGACATGAATATTCCATGTGTGTGATGTGGACTTCTATCATATTGTTATGGGGAATTTATCTTTGAATATTATTAATGATTGGATTTAATGGTGCATTAAATAAATTCATTAGGGATTGATCATAGATAGATGTTGATTTTATGTCCACATTTCACCGTATAATAAGTTATGTAGTAATTTGATCTCCTTTGCAAAGGTTGGACTGTGATATTAATTTTCTCTGATATTCACATGGTAGTGTACATTTATGAGACCATAATTTTATCAGTTTGGGAGACTAAAGATTTCGTAGTATCACATCCTTTACAAGATAGGTTTCCCATTGCTTTCTCCCTTTATATGATAGGTTACATAGTTCTTCATCCCTTATGATAATTGGTTACGCGACACCTCATCCTCTAGAATGACTTGTCACATGATGCCTTATATTTTCATGTGAATTATTACATGAAGTAAGATAACAGGGTCTCACCTATTTTCATGAAATATTATATGATGGATTTATTATATATTCATGTCTTGTTAACCCTATACGAGGTTGGGATACATTGTTTTCTGGGGAAGATGATAGATCTCTTTTGTAGAATAGAAAAACCTCTAACTCGTGATCTCCCTTGAGTATTATTAGAGAACGTATTGAACATCCAATAAATATTTGAGGAAGGTAAAATTTATGATAAGCATGTTCTGTTATTTATCACATTGACATACCCAACCTTGTATAATGAATATAATTCAGCATTGGGTGATACCATTGAAGTACAAAATCATTCTGTATTCTTCACGTGACCCGCATTTGGTTTTTTGTGAATATAAAACCTTATAAAGGGTTTCAGTAATATGTATCATCATTTATATTATGTTTATATTATTTATGAAAATTTATCCCTACAACTATGTATCAAAATTTTAGCATCTTATAACACAGATAATGGTGACCCTGCATATCGCTATTGCCATATTCTCTATTTTTACTGAAAACATCATGTTTCCATTATTATTTCAACCAAAATTTCTCATTTCAAAAGATATTATCCATTGAATTAAATCATGTACCTATCTATGTTGACATGGTTTTCCTTATCTTTTCAGGTAGTGAGATCATAAACAAGCAAGCCTTCCATGATGATGATCATACGATACATACATCATTCTCTGATCTTATCCATATAAAGACATTTTAGCGTCACATTTCTACCTGAAGGATACATGATTCCTTGGTTGTTAATATGTTTGATGGTTCTGAAGTGGAATAAAATCCTAAAAAAGAAATAGAAACATATTATCCTCCCTTTTTAATGTGGAAAATTCATTTTCGATGCAATATTCTATTTTAGAAAAAGCCACGTTCTATACCATTTTTCACATCCACACATGAGGTGTGGATGCATAATAGAATTAAATCAACGCATCCAAGGACCCTTACCACTATTCATTTAATTGAAACCTCATCTATTGGATTTCTTATTACCTTAAAAATGCATTGGTTCATATCGAACAGTGTAAACCTTTGTAGTCGTGTGCTATGTTGAAGGTGACTCACCAACTTGTTCATTTGTCATGTGACATTATCCTACATATAATTAAAATGTAACATTTTATTTCATTTTATTAATTATCTTTTTTATTTTTTGTAATCACATAATAATAATAATAATAATAACAATAACTTTCATTCAATTTTTAATATTATGTTCACATGCTATATATCATTAGTATATGTCAGTATACATTATTATCTATCAAAAACTCATCACATGTGTCTATCCATGACTATGATCATTGATTTTTTTGGGTTGTAATCAAACCCATAGTAATGGATTCATTTGGAAAAAAATAATATGATTCTATGTTAAATATATGACACTTTATGAGAAAGCTAAATGACAATGAATAACTAATAGGAGTGCCTTTTAGATAGTGGGTGATCTAATTGTTTCCTGGGACAGTGGGCCTTGTAATAACTGTGTTATTTGTTTCTTGGGATAATATATGATCCATAAATGTTTTACATTTTTTTCAAAACCATTTCAAAAGATTCATATAGTGTAATGAATATTGGTGTGGACATTGATTTTTCATATGCCATCCTAGTATAGGTTTTTAACCAAACAACTTATGAACCTTTACCATTTTTGATTTCTAAATATTTGATGGATCACACAATGTTGCATGTCCATTATGAAGATAATTGACTTTTTCCTAGGGTGACCATTTTTTTTGTTTTAAACCAAGAATTCATTTTTTCTCTTTCAGTTTGTTGTTTCATTGTCCTTTAAACTACACCATTTTTGTTCTATAATTTATTTTCATCTAAATCAGAACATATATTTCAAATTTTCACTGTATTCTATCATGAAAATTATATTGTTTTATATTATATTATTTTATATCAGAATGTATACTATATTACATTAGGGTTTTCTATCTTAGACAACAAATTGTTGTTGTTTTAGTTATTTTATCTATGAAAGTATACTATTGTAGTTTAGGGTTTTCTACTGTGGACCATATATTATAATAGGTTTAGGGTATTATATACAAGATATATTATTTTTTTTAGTATTATTGTCTTTTATATTGAACCTTATACTATTTGTTTAAGTACTTCTACCTTGGACCTTCTATAGTTGTTGTTTTATGATCATATAGGTCAAACTATCATTCAATAGTGAATGATGGGAATTCATGAACTACACAAGAGTCCTGTATCCTTTATGGGATTCTGAATAAAATGTTTCAATGAATCATTCAAATACACTTCCTTATTAATAAATATTCAAAATAATGAATGTTCTTGAAGGTATTAATCACCCTATGTTTTTATAGAAATCATCAGGGATGAGTATCCATAAAGGTTCGTGAAACCCTACATCCGAACTAATATTATATTTGGTGTATGGTAAATTATCATGGATGTCATGTACACATGGATATTTGGATTGAGGGCTCTTTATTTCATGTTTTGATTAGCATTAACCGGTGAATATGGAAAGGGGAATACATATTGTAGATGACCTGTAATACCTTAAGGTGTTGTGTTCTTCCATGGTGTTTTGGGGCTCATAATAATCAATGTTCTTTGAAATTAAGGGGGATATGATTGTAGTGGGTATTTTAGAAGTCAATTTTCATTAGTACATATGTATTATAATAATGATAATGTATAGGGTACCCCAATCATTTTCAATGTACTCAGATGATTTAAAAAGACTCAAATAGCTACATGTTTATGTTGGAAGAAGAGATAAATATATCCAAAAAAGGATTATGGAACCATATGTTAGTATAGATTTTAGTTTGGAAGATCTGTACCTACTCCATGGGGTTTTGAGTCATGTGGTGTGGGCCTTCAAAAGATTCAGGAATGGACTGCCACATACCTTCTTTGAGAAAAGGTACAATACATGGTAACATAATTTCGAGGATGTCCAATCCTCTAAAATAGAGGAGTCAAGGGGATTTTGAAACAATGAATAAGATTATTTGAGTTAACTAGGGTTGGATAAAATGTATATAGTCCCAATATTGGAAAAAGAGGGATCCTAGAATGTTCTGAGAGATAATGTAAATTACTCCCACATTTATGGGTTCCTATCCGGGGATCCAAGGGTCTGTTTGGATATTACAGTCCCTGTTACCATATTTCTATTTAGAAGTGCCTAGATCAAAGAATCACAAGGTCCGCTGGGATCCATGAGAAGTATATTAACTCATGGATATTTTTTTCAGGTATAAATTTAATGAAACGAAGGTTGTTTATGAAAAATTTGAGATAGAGGGTTCTAAATTACTAAATGTTGTGTCACTATCTAGTGAATGCATTTTCACAGTCAAAATATATTGAAAATCATTACTCTCACTTGGGAATGGATCAGGGTGTCTAGGTATCATGTAATTTCTTTTACTAAGGCCATAAATCAGAACAAAAAGATATATTGTATCTTTTGCCTAACCTCTATAGTCTATAATTTTAGAAAAGAGAGAAATGAATTTTCCTCAGGTCGTCGTTTTCTTGTTTTCAACATGATTGGTTTTATACCACATTCAATTTTAGTTTTATATTTCTGTGATTTATACCATCCAAGGATAAATATTTAGATCATACAACCTTGACCAAGGAAATTTTCATTTAGTTTAATGTCATGTGGTGCGAAATGTTTTCTTGTAGTATACAGTCTTACAGTATGGGATTGGAAATTAATGTGAAATTGATTAAGATATCCATGGGGAAACATTTTACATCATGGATAAATATGTAAATGGTAGTTGTACCATTATTTTCAATGCAATATGTTGATTACACACTACATTCCCCATGGTAATTTCTATGACCCTTGGCCATTTTGAACATATTCATCTTAATAACCTTATGGGGTTTTATTTCATTAATATTATATTCCTCCAGTATGGGTCAATGAATATTTTCTTTCAGGTAGACTCCAATAATATTTTTTGAATAGGAACTGAATATCAAAGATTCATCTTGTGAATGGAGGATCATTTGGGAAACATACCATTGATATTTACCAGCCAAAAAATGAGAATATAGATTTCCTACGAGGTGATGAGAATAATAAAAATGACCCCATTCCTAAGGGAATGGTAATATTTGGGGCTACCATTGGTATTTATTAAACTATTTGTTAAGGAATTGATGATTTTGGTCAATGGTTGAATGACTTGTGAAGAGATAATTAAGATAAAAATTCTTATATCCCTATATGATTTGGTTGATTTGGAACTGATGATGATTTCTCCTGGAACATAAATGGGTGTGTTGAACATAGTGATAAATACAGAGATGAAAACACCTTGATCCCTATGGGATGGGGTTGGTATAATGTTTTTGCTAATATGTACTAAATACTATAATGGATTGATACCTCATCGGGTGGATGTAGTTGAAGATTTTCCTCTATCCTTGGATGCTGGATTTAATCCTATATGCATTCTATGGTATCTTCTATTATGACATGTTCGATTTTGAATAATTGTTCTCATGTATCAGTTGGGTGTAATTAAAGCCTACGATTAGAGTAATTTTCTATCATAAGTTAATTGTATGGCCACAATATCAGACTCCATGTTCGAAATACACACTCATTTTTTAAAGGGACACATGTAAAAGGCTTATTGGTAGTCATATACCTCTAATTGAGATTTATTTAAAGATTTTAATTAGGGGTACTCCATTTTAATGACCAACCGGCACACACATTACATGGTCCCTTGATTTTTGAGATGTCTATTTCATTATTGGACACCATATTGGGGGATTACTACTATTCATGGGGGATCAGTGAAGTGAAATGTTATATTTTTTCCACATACTCATATTTAGATACCTGATTTTTCGTTATCTATAAATTTTATTTTTTGTGGTACAGTGGAAGACAACATGTTGTAGATTTATGTTTTGATTTTATGGTTTTGTGTCTCAGTCCATGGAGATATCATTTTTGACCATTTTATAATTGAGTGTGTTAATGGACTAATGTTGGAATAAATATCTGGGATAGGGGTGGTTTCTATCCTTTAACCTCAGGTGAGTTTACCATATAATTTGGCATATGTAATGTATGAAATCCTTTTATAGCTCATATCAGTTATCATAATCAGAATTGGTGAGGGGTTGGAAAAAGTTTCCATGTATATTTTTATTTATCTATCTTCATATTACACATCATAATCCTCTACATTAGACTTAAATTCCACCATATGGTCAAACCGAAGGGGTTTCTTCTTTGGGTGACCTGTTGAGCATGGAGAAGTGTTCCAGATAGTTTTTGGGGAACAATATATTGTTAGCCCCAGTGTTTTTAGAACTCTCTATATGAATGTGTTTCATTTTTAATCACCTACATATATAGAAGATTCTAATAAATGGGAGTATTTCCCTATAAAATGGACATATCACCATGGGGAGTTTGACAACAACTAATGTTCATAGTAATGTCCCTATAATCTAAATATGCACTACCATGAAGAAGAAGATCATGGTAATGATCACCTTCATTTTTTTATGAAGAGTCGATAGACCCTTTAGGTGTGTTGGATCTTTGTGAAATTACCAAATGGGCACCAGAATTTAGTATACCAAGGATATAAATCTCATTTTTTATTGTGTTTAGAATATGTTGACCATAATTTTGCGGTTGAGTTCAGTTATATGCTAGATCAATTATGGATTTATGAATATGATGATATCCATCTGGTGATTGGGGATTAGAAACCTGATAATAAGAATATTATAGTATATTCTGGTGAGATTTTGTACTATTGGAAGGAATATGTTTCTTCATATAGGTGTATTTTTGGAATATTCCCATTAATGATGGATGAAGTGGGGATATATTCCTTATTAAAATATGGATTCCTTGTAAGAATGTGTCAATGAAACTCCCAACGTAGAGAAGAGATCTGATCCTCCTCTTGTATATCCTCTAATAGAGTCTTGTTAATTTTTTCATTGGTTGAAGTATGAATAAGAGTCAGTTTTATTTGACAAGAATAATATAACAAGAATATAAACTAACTTGAAGATGAACATGTCCCAAGGAACATGCTATAATCTCTTGGTGAGCCTTAGTTATAATAGAATTATGAAACTAGTCCTTTGCCTTTTTATTTTTCTTCTATCCTTTTTTGAAAACAATAAGAGCATATGCTAAGGAATTCTCTTCTCTTACATGGTGATCCCCAATCATTATGGGGATATGAGGACAATCCTATCACATTGGAGGTTTCTATTCATATTTATTAAATTTAATAGAAGCATATCCCAAACCATATTCCTCTTTCACATGAGAATCCCCATTTAGAAGGGGAATATTGTCCTAGTCGTGTGTCTTTTGATTATGTCAACGATCTTTTTTATTAGAATGGGAACCTATCCTGATGTATATTCCACATTCACTTGGTGAGACCTATATTTGAATGGGGATATGAACCCCAATTATGCCTTTTCTTTTTCAATAATATGTTGAAAATATACATGAATGGGAGAAAGACTGTAATCATTTTTTGAATTATCCATTTATTCATACTAATCATGGTGATGTGATGCTATGATGATATAAATAAAATTGTGTTAATGTACAATAATTTATTGAAGAATTAGAATATTATGATGGAGTTCTGTATCTATGTCTAGAATGTAGTAACAAATTTTCTATATATGTGCAGGAATTTGTTCCTACACATTTTCAATAAACAATATGTCATGTAATATATATTAGATTGATGTGATGATATAATTTCACTCTTTTCCTCATTGTTCCATTATAATGTGCTGGTTGGATTCATGTGTGGGGGGTAGGTACATGTGAATCCCCCATTATTACAACAATAATATGCATGTATATGTGATCTTAGAGGGTTAGGATAAGATCCTTTATATTAGATACCATCAAAATCTAAAAATGAAATTCGTTCGTTGATGTTTGGATATGAGCCCATTCCCATTATCTGATGCATTCTACACTAGATGAGACTTCCTTGGTACCCATGCATGAGTGTCCAAGATGGAAATATGTAGTCTGGTTCCTTCAATATGAGACTAAGGGGAACCGATGAGATGACGTTTGGTTCAATGGTTGATAAAAGAATCCTCGGTGGTCCATGAATAAGAATGGAGTCATGGTCAACTCCTTGATCCTCATTCCTCAGATACATAAAGTGCGGATTATGAAACTTTTAGGAAAATTTCCAAATAAATTGATGCTGGAAACGATCACTGCTAGTAGAATATTATCATTCCAAAAAAAGGAATGAACTTATTGGATTTAGTGTTTGGAGGCCTTCTCATTTATCCTCAATGTTCTGGATCATACCATATTGATTTTTAACCAAAACAGTACAGAAAACACTGAAAGATTAATATTTTGGGTGGGTGATGTTGTTCGTTGACATACAAGGCGTGCAACCATAGAAAATGTTCTAGAGTAGTCAATAGATGAAAACTTGATCTCTGGTAGGGGTCTTATTTTTCAGAAAAACATATATAGTCATTAAGACAACATGGAAGAGGGTCAATGATCATTTAATCATTGTAGGTATGATTATTTATCAATCATTTATGCATAGGTCACATAATTTTCCTTTCTTAATCACGATTTCCCATCTTGATCACATGGACATGTAATAACGAGAATGTAATTAATTTATTAGAACCCATGTTTCTATATATTTTATACTTGGAATTACATTTTCATTTTTGAATGATAAAATGGTTTTACTCATGATCATCGAATCATTTTCATCATTTAATATATTTATTTTTGGTTCACCATTTTTATCAATCAAAAAATGAAACAAAATGGTCTGACATGTGGTCAAATGATCACTTTTATTCATTGAGAGACTCAATGAGTTCACAAAATTTAAATTGAATATTGAGAAAATGTGACCCTAATCATGGTCAACCAATAATGTTTATTATTTGAGATATTCATGTCAGGTTCACAATTTTTTTCTTTTTTAATGAAACAGAATGGCCATATGCATGGTCAACTGATAAATTTTATTATTTCAGTTATACCCATAAAGTTCACAATTTTTGTTTCAAATAGAGAATGTGTGGTTCCCCATGATGAGGTTAAAATTTACCTAATTCCTATAATAATTCAACTATATTGTCACGACATTCCTTCACACTGGGTCTTCCATTTTTTCAATTGAGGTTTGATTGTGTGGGTTTGAGTCTAGTTTGAAAATAAACAAGTCCCATTATACATTTTTATTCTCTATGAACTACCAATAGATATTACATCCATAAAAAGGTAAATATTTATTTCTAAACGAGTGTGTTCAATTAGTGATTCAGACCTAATGTCTCTTAGCAACTCACATTTTTTTAGAGGATGTGTGTTCTGTCTCATCGCACCGTTTTTGGTTATTTTTTCCTACTACATGAAACTATGGTAGGTAAAAGATATATTCAAGAATATATTCCTAATAATTTTATTGGATCTGTTACCCTAATGTAATTATCATCGATAAAATTCGTAGTGTCTGTGACAAGGTTAATATTAATGAGACATGTTTTATGTATTTGTCGTTCTTTATATATATATTATCATTATAAATTGGTATTTGTTTATATTTTTAAAATTTATAACCAAGAACATGGGATTTTATATCCTTCATATGATGATGTTTATGTTTCTATGACAGTATTGAACATTTATGTTGATTTAGGCATATCCTATTTATAACAAGAATCAATTCTGAAATATTTTGTTTTAATATTGCAATTAAATTCAATGGAGAAAGAATATATATGGGAGAACATAGAAATTGGTTATGGAGATTGACCCCTAGGAAGGAATCCAACCTATCCTATTTATATCAAGAATCAAATTAATCAAAGTATATTTTTTCATTCAAGAATAACTATATGGTGGATTCTCTTGCATGGGGTAGTAATATCATGCCATTGAATATGGATAACACACTAAGGTTTCCCTATATTGGTATACTTATGAAGTGAATGATTTGATCATTGAAAATCCTTAAGACCATATGGGCCATGCTCAGTTTGAGAAATATATAATACCATGTGATTAGTATCATAAAATATGGATGTGGAACTTTTGGACTAGGAAATCCCTTATTTGGTGTTTGATATGGATATCAGTGTTTATGAAGGCGTCCTATGTATCCTACTTGTATAAGGAATAATTTTCATCATAGTTTTGTTATCTTTTCAATTATATGAATGATTAGGATGAGTCTAATACCCATTGGGGATTCTGGATAGAACCAATTAGAGTTTATAAGTCATAAAGATACTTAATCCTCGGTGGAATCCCATTGGAAATTGATCCTTTAGAAATAATCCTACATAACATATTTTTTGTAAGATTTAGAGTCCTTATAGTTACATTTTGTGGTATTCCTTAATATTTCAACTCTTCATGTTTTTCACATCCTGGGTCTCGGCCTAACATAAATTTATTATCCTCATGACATGTCTAGAGTGTTTTTATAACAAGTACGGGGGTTTCAGGGCATGTACAAGTTTCCTAGATGACATGAAAAAAGATAATGTCATGGTCTAGTTGAATTTTCTAGAGGACATAGAATGACCTTGTTGGCTATATAGAGGATGCCTCAAGTTCTTGATAACATTAGGAGGACTTTATATGACTCAAATGACATGGCCAAATGACATTACAAGATGTATGGGGAATCCCATGACATAGCTAATATGTATAGAGGACATTATATTCCTTGAATGACATGTCCAGGGAGATTTACAAACCATGGTTAACATATTAGGAGGACTTATTTAGACATGGGTGACATGTCCTAGGAACTTCGTATGTACTGGGTGACATGTACATGTAATGTTGCGTGATTTCAACAAGTCAGGTGAATAGAATTATTAGAGGATTCATCTTCTCATATGTATTATATCATTTTTTGGTCTTAACATTTTATTATGAACATGGTTCATCATGAATTAAGTTTTTTAGTTATTTCATAATCATGTAGATGTAAGGAAATAGCTTTTAATAATATGGAAGTCCTGATAAAATTCATTCACGTGATCTACAGTTCGATAATGTAAAGAACATATTTATTCCTCGTCATCCATTAGGTCATTCCCCCATGTTATTAATGGTTGAAAAGTCTTACAATCTCATGAATTTATACTTGGATAAGATCACTATTTTAAACTCTTAGGGGTGTAGTCATCTTCGTGTGTGTCTTCTCATAAGTTTTTTTGTCTTTTGGGAGGAATGTATCGCCCACTCCCCCAAAGTTATATACTTCATTTCAAGGAACATATATCATATATATGAGCTAGATTTGATGGAGGTAGTTTCACACCATGTTATTGGAATGTTCTTTCAGTATTATATTCATTACATCACATGATAAACAATGATTTTGATAACACTCTCTTGTTTACATATCTGCGGGTCCTCATCACCTAAATGGGATTTCATATAAACATTTGGACATCTCAAAAAAACTTTGAACAACTGAGGTGACATGTGTAATAGTTTTCAATAGATAATAGATCCTACAAAAAGGATTCTAGGTGATTGAAAAATACATTTTTGGAATCTTTCATGGGATAAATATAGCTTGTTGGGATCTATTTGTGTGAACATGATTGCTTATCAGGGCCCTCTTGTGAGGTTTGGATAGTGTGATGAAGGGTCTTCAACTGATCATTGATTATGAATTAATGAGTATAACCCCTTCACATGAATATAATTATATTCTCTCGTTATGAGAGGCTTCCCCCATTTTATGATTTTTTTTCTTATTTTATAATTATTTCGACCATAGCTTGTTGGTATTATATCTCTGTGTAACATAATCAGAAGAGTATCAGATGATGAAGTGATAGCATTGTCATAGATAGTTCCTCTTCTTGTTTGTGGTGTGATGAGTGATCATTGATGGATCTCATGATGGCATTTTATTATAGTTATGGAAATTACATCTTATTTTATATGGGGATGAAATGGGTTTTTCAGGATTTTAACTGTGTCATGAAATCACATAAATGGGACCACATTATCAAAGCCATATCAAGCCATCACATAATTAGGGGTCATGTCCATGTTGAATGGGATACTGTTTATGTTGTAGAAATACCATGCCACAAAAAACTTCAACTAAACCAAGGGATTGAGTTCCATGAATAGGGTTCATTATAAGGATGCATGTCTATGTGTTCACATGATGTGGCTGATTTCACACATGGATGGAGAATATTTTCATGGTCATGGATGGATTTATAAGGTTTATAAAGATTACTACACCCAACATTTCTAGAAGTCATCAGGACATCCTGTTTTACTGATCAAATGGTGATTCATTCCCAAGTATGAATGTCTTCATATCCCAAGTAATCAAATGGAAAATAAGATACTTGATGGTGTTTTGGAACTAATGGTTCTCGTGAGGGAATCACATGATGTCTATATAGTAATTTTTTTGAGTAAAGGAGGTCAAGATATAGTCTCTCATAAATATTTCATTTCCCATTACCATGAAACACATACATGGAAAATTAATTCTCTTCACATGATGATATCATGTTTGGCATGAAGCTTCTCATAAACACACTAATATTTTATATTTGGGGGGAATACTTCTATTAAATTGGTATGGTGAATTGAAAATCTAATTTTATTCATGATTAGATTTAAAATCACAGAAAATAAACTATTTAAGTCTTAATCATATTCAAACATCAATTCTTTCTCAACGATTCATCATATAATAGGTTATGTGGTAATTTGATCTCATATTTGAAAAGGTGTGAATGTGATATTAATTTGATTTCATATTTGAATAGTTGTGTATAATTTTGATTTCATCGTTTTATCATTTTTTCAATAATTAAACCCTCATAAAATCATAGGCCCATGAATTATACATTAATCAGACCCCCAACCAATTTCAGGACTGGTTACATGGTGCCTCATCCATTCACATGTATCTTTAAGTTGTGTCTTATCCTATCACATGAGTGATCATGTGATTGATTATATTTTATTGTGAATTATTATGTGAAGGTAGATCATGGGGTTTGGCCTATTCGTGAGAATGATTACATGTTGGATTTATCATATATTCTCATTGGGGTAACCATTTTTTGGGCTTATGATACTCTTTTTTGTGAGGAAAACAATATATATCTTATTCTAATTACCCGAAGCTCTTAATTGTGACCTCCATTGAGTATTTATAGAGCATGTATCTCCCATAATATGGGTTTCAAAGAATGGTGTTGTGTATGATAAACACATTCCACCATTAATCAAACCGACTTACACATACTCATATCAAAAAATAATGTCACATCCATAGATAAATTTGAAGAATCAATGAATTGATTATTCTTTATGAAACACTTATTTGGACTTTCATGATTGCATAAATGTATAAGTGATATTCATAGTTGGTATATTCATGTATTCTATATGGAGATTCTTCCTTCATGCTTATCTATGAAACTCAGTATCCGCATCACAAAATCTTCTACCATAAACATTGGTGACCTTATGTATCGCAATTTCAACAAGATCTATTTTTGGTTATAATAACATTTTTATTAATTTGCTTATCCATGAGTTCTGTTTTTCATATAGATTTTCCTAGGAATTTAAACATGAACTGTGCTGTGTGGGCATGGTTTTTATATTATTTGTAGAAAGATCATACATAGGAATGTCTATAATGAAAATTAATGTGGGGTCTATGTGGAATACTCTAAGCTTCTACTTGGATAGTCTTTGGAGCATCACATGTGTACCTATATGCTTTATGATTTCTTAGTTATTCTTCTGACTGTTGATCGTGAAGAAGAATAAAATCATTGAAATGGAGGAACAATATAACATCCTAATTGTTCACCATGTACAAGTAGACATGCATGATATATTCTTCATAAAGATACTCCTCAATGTTGGTCATTCATGGAATCCTTACAAGATGTATGGATGCATGTGAGCCTGAAATCAATGTATCCTAGGACCCTTACAACTGTTCATGGAGTCAGAGATACCTCTCATGGATGTTAGGTTATCTTAAAATGGTGAAGGTTCATCTTGAATTATTTAAGCCTAGGTAGTACATTTCTATAATGTAGGTGACTCAAAACATCATTTATTAATAGGTTATCGTTCCCCTTATATAATATTGAAAGGTACCATTTTAATTTAATTTAATTAATTATCAATACTATTATTAATAAATAAAATAATTATTATTATAATTATAAAACTCCAACAATTTCTAAAATAATTCACAAACCACAAACATCATTACTATATATCATTATTCATTATGATCACTCAAAAAGTCATCACATATGTCCATCAATGAAAATGTGTCATGTACACATATATTGGTTTCCACATATATGTCCATACCTCTTGTTTCATATCATTTAAACCGTATTATATGTTTAATAATATAAGATTACTTGTTCTTTTATTACAAAATAGTAATAGTTTTTAAGATTATTTTTTCTTTTAATAATATATTTCACTCTATTTTTTATTTGAACATATACATATAATCTCACCCTAAATAAAACTTTTGATATATTTATTATTCCATTTAGAGTATTTTAGATCACCACTTTAAAAAATTTCTATTTCCAATGCTTTGAGGATGAGATTAAATTATGATATGTCTTGGATAAATTATATTATGATTTAATTAAGTGAAAATATTCACAATTATTATAAAATAAGTCACATATGTTTCTTTCCTCTACAGATGAAATCCCATATAATTCCCATGAAATTGACATTATAATTTAATGTAATATTTTAATTATGGAACTGATGTCAAATAAAGGCATTTTTACCTTGGTTAATAATAGTTTGTTTTAGAGACCAATATTTTTATTTATAGAGGTTGTTTTCGTTGTATTTGGGGTTAATGTTAAAAAAATAGTGAAAAAATAATAAGTGTGTGTAGAGGATGATATCATAAAATATTGGAAAACACTGAGTATGAGGTTCTCATAAAAATAAAAATCATTTGTGATAATGGAACATGTATGTGGTTTCATGATGGATTCACCTAGTGTTAGTAACCATGAACATGGTTAGTTGACCATTAACTCAATCATCACCCAATGTGTGATGAGTGGTGCTTAGACTGCATACCTGGGTTAAAAATCCCTTATAAAATTCCATTGTTTATCATATGATATTGATGGAATTATATAAATGATTAATTTTTTTTATCATTGAGTAATTAGGTTTATATGTATAAGATTACACAATAATAATAAACAATGGTTAAACTATGAATATTATAGGTTGAACTAATTGAATTATAGGATAATGAAATTATTTAAAAGGGTAAAAAGTCTTAATAATGAATCCCATAGAGGTTGTTGATTTTGATAATCATCTATGTTGTTATATTTTCAACAATCATGTTAACACGATTTATTTTTAGAGATATCTTGAAAAATAATCAGTAGAGTTAACAAAGAGCATGGAGGATAATGTATTTACTGTCTCGTAGATCAACCTATTATAATGGAAGATAGAAATTGAAATATAATGATTAACCAGAATGAACTATCAGGAAGTATGATTAATATTATAACTATTATTGAAATCATGTGTGATCCAATGAAGACAAAGAATAATATTCATGAAAATTTATGAAATGAAGATGATTAAAAAAGAATATTTAACCACCTATATATAAAATATATGTGATAAAGCACCTTGGGAGTCCCCTCATGGGGATTATAAGTTACATTAATTATGAAATAGCAGGTAATTGAGCATCAAATATGTGAGGAAAATGATGTGGCTAGTTATCATGATAGTAGTGTAAAACATGCATCTAAAAGAAACATTAATGATCCATTTCCATAGGTGTAGAAAACATAAACATTAACCAATTCAATGTCATTATCCAGTGGCTGAGGTGGACGGTATTTGTGAAAAGCCACCAAATCCAAAGGAATAAGTTGGATATTATTCTATCACCATATATAAGATGAATTAGAATAACTAAAAAATACACCTTATAATTATTAAATTGGGATATTAATTCTTGTGAATCTATGTTTCCTGGATCTTTTTATATATGTACCCCCTAAGTTTTTTTATCACATATATTATCTAGTAGAATCAGTTTCATATTTAAAAATATAATTTTATATGAATATAAAACATAGTACATGTATCTGATATGAATTTGACATGATTCTTATAATGGATAAAATATTACAAAAAGTATATTCATTAAAAAATAATGGAATGATTACCCACAACATTTTCATTATTGAAATATTTATAAAGGTAGAGACAATAACATGTAGAAATCACAGAGTAATCATAATTTCATTGTAATAGTAAATAACTTTAATGATTCATCTTTATCATCATCCATCAATGAACCACTACCACATGAAGAACCTACGTTTTGTAGTACAGTCGAATCTTCCATGCCAATGGTTGATATATAACACAATTCCTCATTTTTTCTATAGTGTAGAAAGAGATAGTGATTTTTTGAAAATTTTGGTGGCCTACTAGTGACCACTAAGTTGAGAGTTGTTCAAATATAAGGGTTGATTCCCCATAGTACTATTTTCCACACACCACATGTGGAAAAAAGTTTTCCAATTGAAATTTATTATTTTGATAGATGGATAGACACCTTTAGTAGACATGGAGGTGATTCCATCAACCACCAACTATTATTTAATAGAGATTCACATAGTAGGAAATGTATGGGCCGGTGAAAAAAGAAGGAACAGAGGCATGTATTAATCAATTGATGTTATAAACAAAGTTAAGGGATGTGATGGAGATGTTTCATATTATTATGGTAGATGTAGAAACTAGGAAAATGGATAGGAGGGTTTAGAATGAAGATCTCAACAATCCTTTTTAGGATGATGGTCATTCTTTATCAACATCATCAGTTTACCAAAACGTTCCAATGATACATACAATTTGAAAAACCATATGGGTCAATAGATAGGTGTTTGTGTTATATCTATTATCAAAATTTAAAATCATACGAAATACCTCAAATAAATTAATAATAATTTTTCAATACATGTCTTACTATTAACTAAAGGAAAAGTAAAGCAGACCTTAACACTAAAATGTGAGATATTTTTAAAATAAATTGTTAGGAATGAAAAAATATTGGTATTATAATTATTATATATTATATATATATATAATTGGTACATCATTATTAAAAAAACTCATTTTATATAATAGATAAGGTTTTTTATCTTATTAATAGGTAGTAATTTATATTGTGAAAATGTAATGTATTTGTGGGGGGATTGTAATGAAATTGCATATAATTTTTATTTTATTTACAAATAAAATATGTTAAATAATGGGTTTCACATAAAATTATAAACTATAATGAAAAATCATGATATATATTTTATATTAAATATGATAGTTAAATAATATTCATTAAATTAAAATGTATAAAATTATGTAAACATATTACAAAATCAACAAAAATATATGATGAACTAAAATATTTAAATGCTTTTTTCACTTATAAAGCCTATTTCTATGAGATATTATGGGATGTAGTTTTTTTTTTAAGACTTATACCTTTCTACAAATGGATTAATTATGGTTTAAAAAAAACAAAAATAGATGACATGTTAATGCCTGAAGATGCTGCTACAAGATCTATGCTAGCTGAACTACCACTCAAAACTGAAACAAGATAATATTTGATTTTTAGTTTATATATGGAGATCAAAATCAGTTAACTATGTATATATTATTATGATATAGACTTGTAATAAAAAATTAATAGAAATATAGAAATCCAGTTTTTTTTTTAATTTTTCAATGTTTATATTTTTCTAAATTCACTTTATCGGTAAAAAGTTTATTTTATTGAAAACATAATTTTATATCATGGAACTAAATATATTTTCATTTAATAATATAGATATATTTATTTTATTTTTAATAAGATAACAATTGATTAGACCACAAGTTATAAGATAAAGAATATTTAATATATAAAGTCTTTTTCCTAGTAAACAATTTTCGAAATATTTTATGGTTTTATTAAAAATAATATTTATAAATTTTTTAGTATAAATTTATGAAAATTAATTTCAGTTTTATATTTTTCATTAAATGGTTTTCATAATATGAATTTGTGTGACTTTTCTTAAACAATCTAGGTGAATTATATAATATACTATTTTTAATAATATTGTTACTTTTTGTGTATTATTAGTATATAAGTATGACATAAAAAATTATGAAACCATTTAATTTGAAACATATTTATTTTATTCTTGAAAATATATATTTTAGAATATCTATTGCAATTTATAATTTTATATTTTATATTTCAAAACATGTGAAATATTTTTCTCAACATTGATTTAATTCATTATACATGTTTTTTCAATTAATATTTCTTACTTTTAGAAATTGAATATGAAAACATGAATTTTAAATTTATAATTATTAGGTCCAAAATATAATATAAGGATTAATTTTTATGGATTTAATTTAGGTAAATTCTATTAAACAATAGTTACAATGTAAATAGATGAAATTGTAAAAGTATTATTTCAAGGTTTAATGGAATGAGACAGGTTTAAAACATATGTAAAAATATGATTGATTATTTCTCAAAAATATATCCTCTAAATTCCAATATTTTTCAAAATTTAGAGCGATATTCCTTTTTAGAAACTTCCCATTACATAAATGGTTTTTTATTTTAACAAAAATGACATTTCTCTACATTTATAAATGGTGAACACCTCAACTCACTCCCCCTTACACTATAACCCACATAAATTTTTCCTACAAACCATAAAAAGTTTAATTTATTCTTAAAATACCACCCATAAATTAATTAAACCCTTCACAAAGATAAAATCCATTGTGTTAGGATTAGGTTTCTAACAACTCTTTCTTAATTCTAATACTCTTTCTGTACTCCTACTCTTATAAATATCCTATAATAAAATTAAAATCTCCAAAATCAGAATATGTAATGTAATTATATGTTATTATAATGAATTTACCTTCATTGAACACATTTTTTATTTTATATTAAAATATGAAACATGCATATGTATGGAATGCCTCTTCGATGAATAAAAAATTTCATTTATGTCACTTCCTTACATGTCCAGGTAAAAAACGGTATGCAATATTTAACAATTATATATATTAATTATTAGTTATTCTATAATACTTAAAAAAGATATTTCTTTATCAGGTTCCTCAAAATTTAAAATCAAAATCAATGTAAACATGGGTAATACTACCTACGTGGTACGATGCATTCTGTTTTTTCAATACATCCATTAATTAGTGGATAAATTATGAGTGTAATGGGTAAATATAAATTTCATAGTATGATTTATTTTATTTTAATAATAACTATATAATATAATATTGGATTTAATGATATAAAATCATTATAAAATTAACCATCATAAAAAAGGGAACTAATCAGAAAGTAAAGTAATTTATACAATGTAATTGTTTATTATAAATTACTTATTGTATTCATTTTATAGTGCTTATATATTACATTAATTAAAACTAAATAATTCCATTATACTACTAGTATAATAATATTTTCACTTCATCACCTAATAATCATCCATTAATCATGGTATATTTATGTTCGGGTCTGTTTGACCACATACATGATTGATTCTTTAAAATTATATAAGGGGTGATTATGAAAAAGAAATTATTTTTTACAAGAAATATGAATGTAAAAGTAAATACGGTATGATATTTTTGGGATGAATATATCAAAATCTAATTAATTAACTATGAAATCACCTTCATTGTGTTAAAAATCACAAAAATATATTTGATATTGATTTCATATTCTTGGATAATGAAATATGCTCAAATTAAAGGAAATATAAAAATAATAATTCATTATAAATAAATCATTCCCAAAAAATATTTTTTTTTGAAATATTGATTTTTTAATAATTATAAATACTAACAGAGTCCCTATGAAACTATTATAAACTATAAGCACCCAATGTGGTCAAACAGAAAAAACCTAATAATATATATATATTAAATGATTATCTAAGGGGGTATGAATTAATATATTCATTAATAAATATCTAATTTATTTAATTAAAAAAATTAATTTACCTATTCAGGATTTTTTCTGTATGTGCAAGTTGCAAATGGACAATGGCAAGGGGTTTCATCTCATATTCATCTTTTTAGACAAGTTTTTCATTTGTTATAAAATTTATATTATATATTGTATATTCTATATAATTGAGATGTTATTTCATTAAAAAATATTTATTAATTTATATTTTTCAAAAAAAAATTAATACTCCCTCATTTGTGAGGTTTGGATTTATTTTTTCAAAAAGTTTTAATGGGTTTTGTTATCTCAGTTCGGATTTATTGAATTATAATTGTTCTTTATGAACACGTTTCATATAATTTGGGTAAATTTTGACCTATTATATAATTATTCATTATATTCTAATTTATTTTATGGTATTTAAATTTTCACTTAATAAAAAATATTTTAAAATTTTTATACATCTTGAACCATGTTGTCTGTAAGGGGCTTTTTAATCTTAAATCACTGTTTCTATGATCTATATGATTTATTTTAATGTTATTCCTTTAATAACCACAATATTAATTTATTTCACATTTTATATAATGCCCTCATTTATATTACCAGTTAAAATGTTTCTTTTGATTCTAATTTACATAATTTATTTTATTATCAATTAAAAGTATGCTGTTATCAAGAATGAACCTATATCTCTTAATTAAATATTTATTTAAAGTCCATGTACTCAAATACCTACAATGTTCTACATTAATTTATTAAAACCCATGTATTTATCAATAAACATAGTATTATTTCTTTCGATTCCCAACTTAAAAAATATATGTTTTATTATATCATTTTTCAATACAGGGATTCAACAGATGTATATGAAAATATTTTTTCCCTTTTATAATTCTTTTTTTATGATTGGAATCTGACTTTAACATATATAAAGAGAAATTTATTAAATTAATTTATGATTTATGAACCAATATCTATATTATTCTTCTAATTTTTTAATCCAGTGAATTTAATTTAGTGATGACTTATCTAGTTTATGTGGTTATTTATATGATATATTTAAAAATTTAATTTGAATCCCATTCTTAAACATGAAATATGATGATGGGATGTTATATTTTTATTTATATAACACTAGTTTGGATAATATTTTAGTGATTGATGGTATATATATATCCACACAATGAATCGATTAAAGCATTACATCTCATGAGATACTGGAAAAATGAGTAGTGACCTACAATCCATATTAGGGGAGAGGTTTTGATGCCTAGTATACTATGGGAAACCTTTTGTGATTCATAATCCCCTATGGTAAACAAGAAGTGATAAATTATTCCGTATTGGAAATATTTGGTGATTCTTAATCCACTATGATGATTTTATATACATATGATAGATCTAAACAATTTTTATATGTGACTATTCCATTCTTAAGGATCACAATTTATATATCACGTTTTCAGAGACATTAATCTATTGATTATTTTTTATCAATTGGAGATACAAAAAAAATATTATGTTATATAAATAATTTATTTTATTCCATGTCCATTTATTTATAAATTTATCTCCAACATATGTTTTCCCACATTCATAGGATATCACACATGGTAATATGTCAATTTGTTTATTATTCCCTTATAGGGAATATGGGAACCCCTTTCATATATTTGCAATTTTCAGTTCATCAATACAATATTAACTTGTGATACATATGTGTGAAAATATATTATATTGGTGATATGATGAAAAAATCCCATAAATTTTAAAATAATTTAGTAATGTATCTGCTATCTAAAGATACTAAACCCTTCAATTGTTGGGATTTTTTTATTATTATATAATGTATTTTTTCGTTACGAAAATCATATAAAATAAATATATTATTATATTTGAACAACTTAGTGATACATTCTATAAAAATCCCTATAGTTTTTCAATTTTTATATTTTTAAAATGTTGAAATGTCTCTATATGTCCATAAAAATGGGTTTTATGGTTTTGAAAACACTTTTCATCAACAATGGATGGCATCTGTGGACTACTCTAGGTTGGTGGTTCTCATTAAAACTTCACCATATTGGGTAAATAATTTGAAGGTTCTACACCACTTTGTATATTATTAGTTATATGGAACATGAAAAATGCATCATAATCCTGTTAATCAATCATTATTACCCTTTCATGCTCTAATCAACTTATGTATAAAGACTATTAGATTTATATTAAGATGACCATGATTTAAATATTTTTTTCCAAGAGGATGGTCAGAACCCCATATTTCTAACATCCTAGTATGGGCTTATTAGATGAAAAACCATAATAGTGTGTTATAAAGAAATACTAGGATATTAACAGGAGTGAAATTATAGTATAAAATGTCATCATATCTGAGAAAATAAAACAAAATGTCCCAACATATCCTATGAGAATAAGAATCGACCTACAAATAGACCTTAATAAGGTAATTTTCTATATTATATAAAACTATATCTAAAATTAGATCCATATTTTTAACATGGATATGAGAAATTTTATTCATTACATTGTTTCATGGAGTAAATGGAAAATCTAACCCAAAAAACGATACCTTACATTTGAATTTTTTATTGTAGTTGTTGTGACTATGCCCATGATTAGTTATTCAAAAATAACTTAATATACAATGATAATAGAAATCAATCCATGAATATTTCTTAGTTGGTATACTATAAATGAACAAAAAACTTAATGATAGAATTAAACATTTAAATATTTATAAGTATTCTGAAATTATATTGTTATAATCCCTATAATTATATTGTGTAACATTAAAAATTAAAAAGAAAAGTTAATAATTAAAAATTTTCATATAATATTTATTAATACAACATTATTAATAATGAATTAGTATTTTTAAAAATTAGTTGTAAATTTAAATAAATAATTTAAAATCTACTAACAACCATTTTTGAGATTTTTATAAAAACTCTGATTTTCCAATGAATAATGAAAATTTATAAGTTTATTAAAAAGTGTATTTTCATTTAAGGTAATAATAATGTAATGTTTTATTTTGAATTAGTATTATAATTTCATTTATTCCATTTTATTTAGAGTGACATAATTAAGGATTTTCAAATGAATTATACAGTTGAATTTGGTACAAAAATATTTTATATTTAAAAGGTCATCTTTTGGAAATCATTTTTCGTAATGTTTTCTTAGTTTATTTTTAATGTATGTTGTGTACCTAATATTTATGTATAATAATAATTGTATTAAATTTTTCGGTTCATTGGGATGAAATATTTTAAATTGTTCCCTTTTGTTTTTATTCAATGTGTATAAGAACCTTAGTCAAATTTTGTTAAAACTATAAATGGAAACGTGTGTAATTAAAATAGAAAATAAAATTATAAGGTCTATAAATTAACCCTGACATACACATAAATTTTATTTTATGAGTCTATTTCATCTATAATAATCCAAATTTTATTTATATTTCTTTATTATTTTAATTAGTACTTGATTATAACATTTATAAATTTTATTTAAAAAAAGTTTAATAATATGACACATTTATTTTTGATAACTATAATATCGTTACAATGGGTATAAAAAGAGGATATCTCTACTTATAAATAATATTATAAATTATAATATAATTATTTTCATCATAGTAATTTATTTTAAATTTTATGTGAGAAAAATAATTCCATAAATGACTACGTAATGCTGAGTCAAAAATTATTCAATTAATAGAAAAGTCAAATAAATGAAAATAAATATAATAAAACTAAATAACAATAGATAATTAATATGATACATATATTTTATAGAATAACATAAAATTTTAATGATATAATAATTTTTTGTTACATTTTTCTATCTTTTTCTTGATGTTGTTAAAGTAGATATATTGAATAGTTATAAAAAATATAGTTAATGATTTATTATAATAAATAATAATTTATTAGTTAATATAAAATTCATAAAAAACATAGATTCATACATGTGACTAGGATATGGATGATAATATCAATCGTGATCAATTTATGGAACACATTTCAAATTATTAATAATATTGTTCCTCATAGAGAAACAATACAAGTTGTCAGGATAAGTTTGAAATGGGTTAAAGATGGGTTTAAATATTATAAGGTAAAAAATATGATCAAATTTGCTCAAATATTAGTTCAATTAATCTAAATTTTCCCCTAAAAATATTATCATTGAAATAAATTAGTTTGGAACTATTTTCAATTGAATATTAATTTATATTAATTTAATATTTTGGTAAATTCTAAGAGTACACCTCCCTTATCTTATAAAAGGGAACCACTTATCTTAATTTCCTCACACCTAAAACCCCATTTTGTTCAGCTAATACATTCCCAAATACCATCCAGTAATAACTAACTCATTCTAGGGTAATGGTTTTAGTCATAATATAAAAAATAGTGGGCTAGAGGTGTAAATAAAAGGAGTCATTCAAAATAAAAATATGATAAATAATATAAGTCTCGAATCATACTCGAAATAAGGTGATTTATTTTTTAAAAAAATTATTTTTTGGTTTCCCATTTAACAATATTTACCAAATTAAAATAAAATTATATTTCTTAACATATATAGAATGAACATAATTTCTCATCATCATGTCACCTCAATGCTTTGACATTTATTTTATTTAATTCCATCATCACATTCTATTAAAAAGGGTTCTTTATTATATTCATAGATTTTTAGATGTAAAAAAATGAATTATAAATTAAAATGGTATTTTTTTTATATTCCAATGTAGCTTTCATGTGGTTCTAAAAAAATTTAAAAGTATATTTGATGAAAATTAGTATGCATAAAATCAAATTTATGGTACTTGATCATTATATGTGAAACAAGTGAGCCCAATAATCCTTACGCAATGGGTTGATCCTTATTATAACTCATGGGTTAATAAAATATAGTTTATATGTTTGGTATACCTAGATTTCACCATGTGAGAATGTTATAGAGTATATTATGGATTCACAATAATAGAACTACACTGATTTTGGTAATATAAATTTTATATTGAATAATGGAGGAGAATAATGATGAAGGGGTTCTTCATTGGATTTAATTGGACTCCAGTTATTTGTGAAACAAGATTAAAATGGGTTATGAATTTTATGATTTCAAATTATAAAAAAAAATTTGGTTTAAAGGGATTTCTATGAAAATTACCAGTATTTATTCTTTTCAAGAAAGTAGCATTTATTTAATTTTCTCAACGTTCATTGATGTAAATGTAAACATTGAATTGGTTTTCATTTAATTACAAAACCAATAAATTTATTATCATTATGTGTATTTATATATTTCTGTGCCCATTGATGATTTTTGAAATGTTATCCATAGGGTTTAAAGGATTGGTTAAATAATAAATAGATCAATATGAAAGTAATAATGATATTACATGAATAGAATTATTATTTTATTTTAAAACTATTATAATTTGAAGAAATTTATATAGAGGAAAAGTTTCCACTTATTATTTATGGGTTTTGTTATGTATAAATTATGACCAAATACTATAAAATTTAAAACATTAAATATATTTTGGAAAATAATGCGACTTCAAGTATAAATTCAATTGAATATGATATGTTTATGATGAGGTCATTATATTAAGTATCATAGTATAATTTAGATAACATTAGATGAAAAGAAAATGTTAATAGAATTATATTGAAATAGATTATGTTATGGTTAAGTTTAAATGATATATATTTTCTTAACCATTGTGATCCACCTAAAATATATATCTTCAGGATAGTTTTCCACAGGTTAAAGAAATATGTGAAATTAAATAGGTATAGATGGGATGATACCTTATGAATCAGCAACCTGGAATGATTGGAATTAAAATATAGTAGTTTTATGTAGCAATGGCTCATTTAATATATCGAATAGATATATTAGGTGTCAATGGTAGACATAAGTTAGATCTACCCCAGAGGCATATTTTTATAGTTGAGAACCTTATAAGATAACCACCTCTAATAATTAGTAGAATCTAATATCCAGTGGCGGCCAAATGATGGATCAATTATCAATAAAAGATACTCGAGAACATAGAGTGCTCAAAACATCAAATGCTAACCCTTTCTATTTAGCATTTGGAAGGTAAAGAGGATATATGTTTTTCATTGTTAAATAAAACTAGAGAAAAATATTATCTTGATTCTATGGAATGGGATATATTAAAAGTTTTTTATAGAGAATTTGTTTTCTAAGACTATTTAACTCAAAATTGAGAAACAATTCATGAAATTGAAGAAAAAAAAGAAGATGTTTATATGGACGCATACTAAGAAAATAAAAAATATATCTCAGTTATATACCATATTATTTTCTTCACATTGATAGTAAAATTAATAGATATTAAGTAGTTTCCAAATCAGGTTTATGCGTATCATTTTCCACATTATAATTTAAAATTTGTGATAAATATGTTCATTGTGATATAAAATTTGAGGTGTAGTTTTTTGACAATTTTGTTTAAATAGATGTAATATTTAAGGTTTATTTAAGGATACTAAACATATATAATCAATAAGCAAATAATTATTTAGTAAATCCCAAAAATGTTCCAAGTGTGTTAAATTAAATGTAAAAGGTTTTTTTGAAAGGTTATGGAAATTGTTATATGTGTTGTACATTTTTTCATATTGCTGATAAGTAAAAAATAAAATAGTTCTAAAAACACAAGAATGGGATAACCATTTGCTATCAAACAACGAGGTGTCACAATTCAAATTACTAGATGAATGTTTCGAATGTGTTTGAAACATTAGTTACACATTACAGAAATTATCAATATGAAAAACTATAGGGTCTAAAAAATCATTTTTTACTAATATGATTGATATTGGAACATGATATGATTGGTGATTGGTATGTTTCATGTTCATTCGAATTATCTAAATACCATGTTTGACTATTGATCATCTCATTAGTTTATTTCTAATTTTTTGTTAATTCGGAATAACACCTTATGAATGCCAAAAAGACGTTTTGGTGAAAAATATATGTGAAAATATTAATGAAACCACAATTTATTGATATGTTCCTATTGTTTTATTTAGAAGATAATTGTTTAAATCTTGTTTACCATCCTAGGGTAAACTTTGAAATAATTTTGTGTTCCGATTGGATTTTAGTATACCCATTCAATATAGATTTCATATGAAATAAATAATTAATAAATGATTACAAACCATTGATAAATAAATAAGAATATGAGAAATTTTATTGATAAGTCATTGAATGATTCTTATCTCCATTCATTGGAAAGTATGAAATTGTTCATAATAGTGATTTCAAAATTGTAAATAAATTTATTAATGTTTCTCTTGATGAATTAAATAGTGTTATTGCTTATTTGGAGGTTTATATTACTATTCACATAGTTTGTGGTACTAATCCTCTTTAAAAAAACCATATCAATTTTATCAATTTTAGATTATGGAACGTAAAAATAAATTATAGTATATTCTAGAGAAAATTTTAATATTTATTACCACATTCTGGCCGGGTGCTCCTAATTTTTTAAAAAAATATGGGTTCTTGAGTATTGGTAATGAGTACAGAGATATTAGTAACATCGCTCTAAAGAAAACGCACCATATTGCTCACGTTCCTAGATTCATTGACCTTCATGATGGAACATAGTTTTTTTTAAATATGGATCTTATGTCAAGGTACATTCAGTTGAGTTTGATGTATAAATATATTCATAAGACAACGATTCAAACTATTTATAAGACTTATAAGTTTGTAGTCATCTCAATGGGGGCTTAAATTAACCAATGTTATTTACGGATCTAGTTAATAGTGATTTCAATTTTTTTTAATATGCTTATGGTTCTTTTTATTACTGATATACTAGAATGTTATAAATTCCATGAAAACATTAAAGAAACCTATTGACTATTTTGAAAAATCTAATAGAAAAGTATATGATTATAATGTTTAGTATTTGGGTATTTGGGATTCATATAATTTCATTCCATGTATATATTGTTTATAAATATGGATTTATAGGTGACCCCACTAAAGATAAATTTTTGGATGAACGGACATGAACTAAAAATTTCCAAGTGATTCCTAGTTTTCATGGTTTAGTAGTTTTGTACTAGTCTTTTTTTTAAAACATTGATTCATTATTTTTCCCACTAACAAGGATAACATGAAATGGAGTTAAATTGTTCTAAACAAAAAAATGTTATGATTTTTATAAGGAATTGAAAATTTAGATTGGTGAATCATACCATATTCGACCTTCCCTCAAGAAATTGTGATTTTTCATATATAGTGATTCTTCATTAAAGATAATTGGTCATGTGTTGATGAATAATTAATAGTTAATTAAATATTATTCATTGAAAATGAATCCTAATGAGTCAAATTATCTTAATAATGACATGTAATTTGGGGTTGTTGTGATTCACATATAAACTTTATATGAATTAATTTTATCGATCCATGTGTGATTTATAAACCAATAAAAAATAAATATTTATATTTCCACTCAAAATGAATTGTACATGATAAAAATAATTTTTCTATAATTTTTCAATGACTGTGAATGTGAAAACCATTATCATCTTTGAAAATAAAAAATGTAGGTGATTCATTGAGTGGGGAAAATAATTCTACATTTATAATTTCATGTTGTGAAAATAAAAACCTGGTTAATGTTTTGATAAATTTTAGTTGTGATTTTTGGGATTTCGGAACCTCATATATTTTCTTTTAGGTGTTAGTATAATCGACTCTGTATAATGTAATTTAGAAAGCTCAGATTGAGGAGTATAGTTTATATAAAAGTTAGAGTTAGTTAATATGGGTATGATTCATGATTTTAATATTTAAATAGTATGTGGTTTGATATTTTAAAGGAGATAATATCTTATATGTCCTTTCCAATTAAAGAATGAATAGTTGAGTGAAAATATTTTTCCATTTTTTCATTCATTATGGAAGCACTATTACGTAAAGATGCTATAAATATTATTATTGGTTAGATTGAATGAAAAGTGAAATTAATGCCATTTCCAGGAAACATTTAAATAGTAAACATGTTAATATAGAATAGAAATATCCCATTGGAATTTATCATGTTTTTATAGTACGATATTGGAAATTGGGAAATATGTGAATTTTTTATGGGAATACTATTGATTTCAGGAGGTCATAATGCTATTAGGTTATTATTGATTGATTAAAAATTTTATCATATTCGCTTCCCATTCAAGATACTATATATTTAGGTAATATTTCATTACAATATATCATGGAGACATTTAGGTTATATATTTTTCCATTATCTATTAAATCATAGCACAATCACAGATTCACATAAAAATTTTCAATAGGACAAGATATGTATTTAGGTACTAGATTAAATTTTAGAACATCTTTTCGTCTTCAATATAATGGACTATCTGAAAAAACAATTCTTACCATGGAAGAAATTCTTTATTATTTTTATATATATTTATAGGGATTATAGTTTCATCATCATTATTTGGTTGATAGTTCTTAAAATATTTGACTCATTCCATTATATAGATTAAACCATTTGAGGAATTATATGGAAACAAATTTCATACTCAAGTAATTTTAATAAAGAAGGAAATTTTAATTTCATGTGAATATAATTTGTAGTGGAATAGTAGATAAGGTTAATTTACATCAGTAACATATGTGAATTTAGAGACATAGTTTTTCCTTGTAATAAATTAAAATAACTCTAAACATATTTCCAGATCCATGAACTAAGGCGACGTGTTATTCCAAGGCTCGGTGTGCTTTGAATTTATTTTATAAAAAAATATTTTATATATTTTATATTATAAATATTTTTTTGATAAAAAATGGGATAATTATTTAAAAGAAGTTTGGATCAAAAATCTGAGACCATGGTTGAGTCTAAAATGTTGTTATTACCCGGGGCGTATCGAAAAATAAGTTGGCATCAGATTTTTGACTATCTCTCATGTTGGTTATATGTTCAGTCAATAAATTAATAAATTATTTTATTTAACCAATTTGAAATATCTTTACGTATAATAAAATGTAAAATCATTTAGAGTTATCCACATAAACCCTAGGTGTACTGTAGAGTTTCTTCCCCTACTTCCATTTTCAAATCACCTCAGAAGATGGAAAAAATATGGATGGGAGTCGATCAGCATGTAACAAACGTAAATAGTTCCATCGATTATTAAAATTGAGTTATTAAATAAAAAATGGTCCAATATCCTTGTAGGAATCATTATTATTTTGTGCACAATTTTTGATTAAATTCATTTGGATGAATCATCATGTCAATGATCTAGGCTAGTTGTTGGATCATTCCATGCACCTATGTGACAATTAAATTGATTATTTTGATTGTTTTCTGACCTTGGATGCCCCCATTCATGATTTTTTTCTTGGAACACCTATAAATTATATTAAACCATTGTTATTTTACATGTATCCCTATACTACTTCATGTTCATCACCAGTTGAACCTCGTGTTACCGGTTCGACATTGTTGGGTGGTAACGAGCCCGATCAGACACCCAGAATCACAACGAAACAACATACTATGTATAGATTGATAAAACAAGGATAGATCTGGTATGTTTCTAGTATGTAAAAGATCATTAAAATGAACAAAAATATAGTCATCATCAGTAGAATTAGTCTGGGTGTTCATGTTGTGAGGTGACATTTGCGGGGCTTCAGGAAATTGGGGTTTCAACCACTAGAGGTCCATAATTTAATGTTTAAGGAACCGGACCACACGATGTGTGGTTCCCCTCAGACATTTTGTATCTTTTAGTTCCTTTTGTTTAAACATAAATAATAAATAACTTCTTCACTGGAAATCATATTTTTTTCCATTAGTAGCCTATCATGTGGGGGTTTTCATGTAGAATGCGATGGTGACCTCAGTTGTGGGTTTTGGAATATGATGTGGAATGTTCTAGAAACAATGATTAGATAGTAAATTATTTATAGTGGAAGTGATCGTACAGGATATCGAAAGGTTTCTATAGTTGAACCCCTCGCATTTTTGGGCATGTTCCCTCTACCAAATTCTTAGTGGAACCCTCTTTCTGGGTTGGACATGGGTCCCCAATGACTAGAGTGGAACCCTTCTGTGGACATAAGATCTTATATTTTATTAGTTATTTCCACTGTGTGTGGGTCTCCTCAGGAGGGTATAGTTTCTCTATAATACAATCATACAATCTCACACCTATTTGGTATACATACATATGGTGAGACCCCATTGTGTCCATGTGACCATCTTGTTTTCGTTTTCATTTTGTGAATCGGGTTTGGTATGTTGCAAAGTGGGGGGTGTTTGTGGGGGTGTGTATGGGATGTGGGGGTGTGTGCAGGGGGAAGTGTTGGGGGTAATGGGAGTGCAAGTTGGGGGATGTGGGGTGTATGTGTAAGTAGGGGGAGGGGATGGTATAAGAGGGGTTGATGGCTGGGGGTGTAGTGGGGGTGCATGTGGGGGGTGTAGGAGATTCTGGGGGGCTGGTTTAGGTGGGGGTGGTGGGTTGGGGTGGAGGAGAGGCTGGGGTGGGGATGGGGGAGGGGGTTGTTATATAAGGGGTGGATGGGGTCTAGTATATGAGGGTCTGGGGGGGGCTGGGGCTGGGGGTGGTGCAACAGGAGATAGGGGCTTCTGCAGGTATGGGAGGGGGGGACTGGGGTGCAGGATGGGCTAGGGGATGGGGATGGGGGTTGGTATTGGTGTTGTAGGGTCTAGTCAAGGTGGTGGAGGGGGGGTGTAAGAGGGGGTGGAGGATGGGGTAGTGCAGGAGGGGTCAGTGTAGGTTGGGGTGGGCGGGTAGGGGTGAAAGAGGGGTCGGGGTTTGGGTTGGGGGCTGGTGTAAGAGGGGTTGGTGCAAGTGGGGGAGGGGGTGGATTAGTGTGGGTGAATCTCATCCCGACCATATTTTCCATGCACATAACAAAATAATCTCTCTTGCACTCAAAAGATTAAAATTTCGTTGATTTATGACCCTTCTCATTATAATGAACATGTCTATGTTACATTAATGGTGTCCATAAAGGTCCCCATCTATTCAAAAAATCATCTTTGGAAAAGTACACACATTTTGTCAAAAAAATACAACACAACCCAAAGGGTGTCAAAAAGTTTCACTATCCCCTCATATCTTTCTTATTTCCCATCGATAGTGGAGAATCCTACTCCATTATGAAATACTCACCGGATATAGAATAATATTACTCCAATGCTTTTTTGGTTTATGTATTGGATTCCATTTGATTTCATTTGAACAAATATCCTTTATTAACGATTAGGTTAATCTATTTTGGGATGTACATATCAATATGAATATTCTTTGTTCATTTTTTGTCATAAATTTATGTATCATTTATCATGTACAGTTGACACACTCAACATGAATATCTCTGCTATGTAAAATTATGCTCTTCAAAAAACTAGACCACAAGTATCACCATTGATGGATTATATTGTTCTTTCTCTGCGAGGGTAACCATGTGACTACGTTCAGTAATTTTGGAATATCATTCCACATCTATAATATGTGTGGAATGGTTCCAACATATTTTAATATTTTCCATGGAATATTTTTTCCTAATAAACCTTATTAAACTCACAAAGCCTCTCCATATAATGTTTAGTTCTTTAGGATCAATTGTCCCAGTTAGAAGTAGTGTTTGTTCACTATTTATACAACACCATAACCAAAACATTCATTGCAAGGTATCAAAGGATTGTATTAAAAATTGTTTTTTCTAGATAGGGTAAAAGTGATAATGGAAAAGGAATTTTAATTCCTAGAGTAGATGGATTGGTTGGTTCAATAGTACACACATTTCATTACTGAACTAGTATAGTATCTACCCTTTATTGCCCTAGATTATTTCACAAAATATCATTTTCATTAAACAGTTATCCATTCAAAATATCAGATGAAATTTTCATTATTCATCCTACCCTCTTAGAGAGTGTATGTGAAGAAGGGTATCATGTATGAGGTATTCATTTTTTGAGTTCTTGGGGAAGGTATCATATTTCCCATGTATATGGAGATTGTGAGGGGAATAACAGTAGTAGAAAGAGAAATAAAATAGAGAGTTGTCAAATGGGTGGTTGTATCATGAGTAAATAATATTTCATCTCACCATATTCTTTGAAATGTATGTCCTTGGTATGTAATTATTAATGTAGGTATATTCTTAAGAGGCATTTGTTTTTTAATGTTCCAAAATACTAAATAATTGGAATGACACAACAGACATTGGATAAAACATGCAACCTATGGAATCTGACATTGGAACACTATATGACCTACTCTATCTTTTGCACTACAATATCTATAGATAAAATAATATGCACCTGCTGAACAAAAATGGATACACACTAAGTGTCATACATTCCATTCTAATGTCAAGGGATATGATCGATGAGATCTATCTCATTCAATTGAGGGGGGTTGTTTTATATTCTAGGACTCATTGGATATCTTCTGTGTAATAATATTTATTTTCTATTTTTTATGATTTTAATGAATTTCATTACTATCATTAAAATATTTCTAATTGATTTGATGGTGAATATATTGATTCATTTCACAACAGATTTATTGGAAATTTTAAGTGTGATAAGAATTTTCATCTGGAAGAGGTGTTTAGTGAATATGGAGTGGTGGTAAATCCATGGGGTCATTTATGATTGAAAATAAAACAGCTCAAAATGGGTTGACTTGGTAAAACATGAATTTTATTTTGTACCCTTAATGATTTTAATGGTTTAAGACACTATAATTGATTCTCAAACATTCATTGGGGATTTCTTAATGAAAATCCTCCATAATAGTTTGCGTGCATTGAATTAAATTACTATATGGAATACTATTTCATATATTAATATGTTCTTTATTGTGTAATAATCTACTACAAGATTTTTATGATGATGCTTCCTCTATAAATGTTAATACAGTGATAATTTTGGGTTTTTTTATCTTAGAAAGGAATGAAAATAAATATTACTTTTCATCCGCTTCCATTACAAACAAATTAAGTTTGGAAAATTGGAAAATCATTTTTCTTTCAATGTATAACTTAATTGAAAATTCATATTATGTTGCTAATGTTTATAGATAAAATATAATACATAAATGTTTTTCAAAATTTCAATTCTTATGATCATGTTGTTATTGGAGTCATGTATCATTTCTCATGTATAGTTGACACATTGTTCAAATATATTTAAGATTTCTTTATATCTCACTTATTTTCCCATCATTTCCATACAGGGTATTTTTTTAATGTGGATGGTTCTATTCACAACCATCAATGGTATTGAGGTTGACATTGGAATTAGGTAAGGTTTCAACTGTTTTTATTATTTGGCATAATTTTAATTAGGGATTTTGTGTTTGTTGGGTTTCTTATATTTTTGTTGTGTGTTTTCAATCTCATTGAGGTAGATTCCTGCTACTTTTCAATGGATACTCACCACATTTTCATTGGTGTGAAAATATATAATAATCTATCCCATTATATGTATATCTTCCCTTGGAATCCTGATTTCATATAAGGGGCTAGGTTTGATTATGTATATATGTGGAAAATGCATACTTTTTTGGGTGATAATAGGCTTATACAGGTGAGAATTTATAAAAGGATCATCATGTACGTGTTCAAGGCCATACTATCACATATATATGGGTTCGAGAATCCTTATGTATATGGAAAGGTGCATGTGTACAGAGGATAGAAGGATTAGTTTAGTGTTTTCCATGATAAAAGTGTCAAGCACTGAGTGTGGCTTGGTTCCTTTGAGGTAGGGTCCCTCTCACATACTCTTTAATTCAAAAATGATTTAAATTAAATTTAGTTTCTTTCTTAACTCTTAATTTTTATATTAAATTAAAATAATTGTATATGTGTTTTTTAATAAAATTTTATCATTTGATAAACAAGTCATGGTATGGTAAAAAAAACCCAGCCAATAGAGGTGTGTTGTCTGCCAAAAGTCCCAGTGGCAGTTTATGCTTATATAATCTCTTTTAAATTATTACATTTATGTTATCCATTTTAATCCTTACCAGTCATTTTCTCGTTTGTGACAACCCAAAGATATCCAATGTTTTTTTACTCACAGTTTCTCGTAGAAAAATGATAATCTTACCAGAATCACCAAAACACCCCTTAGTAATTGTCTATGTTGTGGACAATATACCTATGATTATTGGTCTTCCTAAAAGAATTTTTTTTAGATTTAATTACATTAGATGTTCCTAACATGGTTACTCTATTTTTTAACAAAATTAATTTGAAAATGATGATGACTGTCTCTGGAATATAAAGAATGATATTATCGACCTTCACCCTAGCACTAATAATCTGTAAGATGTTCTAGTTGATATTGCCATTCAGTGAACTATGATTTTCTTATCTTCTTTTGTGACTTGAATTATTATAATAAAATAGGAGTCTATTGGAAAAACATTGATGTGATATCTAATCAGGTGTCCCATGGTTTGGAGTTTTTGGGTTATTTTAATATTGTTACAAATGATATTGAAAATAATTGGGTTCATTTTAATAGGATATAATCTTTTGAATTATGCACTTCTATTGATAGATGTAACATGATTGATATTTTAATTTTAGAAGGAGATAATACATAGGGTATATACACCCTAAATCGTAGGCAATATAGAAAATTGGATAGATTTCATCCTAGGTTAATGAGAGGAAGGATGCATTTGATGAATTTGGTATCATTGTTCAAAAATACCACTTGGGTCATAATTCTATTTTGGGGAATATTTTCTGAAGAAATTTAAGTTTAGCTCCCCTTCCATTTAACATTATCAATACATGGAATATAGTTCCTAGATGCAAGGAAGTTATCATTAGTTCATGGAAAATAGAACTTTATGGTATCCCTCTTCAAACTATGTCATCAAAGTTAATGCCTACTAGAAAAATGAATCACGAATTGAGAAAAGAATCATTCAATATCATTTATAATGTCATTAGGGCTACTGAATAGTACCTCATTCAATATTAAAATTCAATTTAGTACCAGTATGTTTCTTATAGTGATGATATTCAAGCCCTATCTGAATTAGATTAAATTCATTCCCTCAAAGAATAACTATCCAACAGTGTAGCGGTGTGCTGGGGAGGGGCTATGAACCGGGGGTGTCTGGGGTATGTGAATGGGGGGTGGTGCAATATGGTGTGCAATGAGGTGTGCAAGGGGGAAGGGGATGTGCATGAGAGGGGATAAAAGGGGTGTGTAGGTGGTGTGTTTAGTGGTAGGGGGTGTGTAAGGGACATGGGGGTGTAATGGGTGTGCATGGGGGTGAAAGGGGTGTTAGAAAGGGGTTGTGAAAGGGGGTGTACAAGGGGGAAGGGGTGTGCATGGGAGGGGTGTTAAGGGTTTTTAGGGGGTAGGGGGTATGAAACAGGCATTGGGAAGGTGTGAGGGGGTGTTCTTGGGGGATGTGGGTATGATAAGGGGTATTGAAGGGGGGAAGTGGTCTGTGAAAGGGGGTTGGGGGTGTGTAGGGGGTAGGGGGTGTGTAAGTGTGGTCTGTCTAGGGGGTGGTTTATCCATGAAGGAGGGAGGGTATGTATAAGAGGGGGTGTTTGTCCATGGGGGGTCATTCCTTAGAGGTCAGGGTGTTCAGAGAGTGGATGGGTAATATGAGGGGGGAGTCAAGGGAGGGGGGTTTCTGGGTGGGAGTGGAGGGGGGTTATAGGGGAAGCAGGTTGCATGGGGTGTGGGGGAGGGGGTGTGTAAGGGTAGTCTACTGTAAGGTGAGTGGGGGTGTGCACGGGTACATGGTGTCTGTCTAGGGAGGGGGTGGTGTTTGTCTTGGGAGGGGGTCAGTCTAGAAAGAGGGTCTGTCCGTGAAGGAGGGGGTCTGTCCAGAGAGTTTAGAGGGTCTGTCCTAGGGGGTGACTTAGGGGATGTCAACAGACTGTGTGAGGGAATGTGGATGTGGGGCTTTGTATGGGGTAAGGGGGATATAAGGGGGATTTTCGGGGGGTATTAGCAGGGGTGGGATACTGTAAGGGGAGTGGGGTGAAGGGGGGATGGTGGGATTTTTTAAATGAAATAGGAAGGCTTATAATCATTGATTGAAATTGTGACTGAGAAACTACTACAATGGTTTAAAACATAGATAAATCCTAACAACCATGGTTTCAAACTATGGCTATAAACCCTCTGTGGATTATGCTTCAACCAAATTTTTAAACCATTTCTATATGGACTTATCCACATCTTGGATCATGGATATATGGATTTATCAATATTTTCAACTATCACTATAGGTATTTAGCCATGTGTTGAACAGAGGATATAGGTATTTATCACTGGTTTCAAACTGTGGCTATAAGCCTTGGCCTATAGCCACACAAATATGATCCACAGTTTATTAAATAGTTCATATAACCTATAGAGACGGATTTTGGTCTTATATATATGGGTCTAAATCGAGTCTATAGACTAAATGTTTTGTGTTAGCAATATTCTACTGGGGTTTTGTGGTGAACCAGATCCTTAGGCATCTGAGGATTGTCTAGAGTTGGTAGTTTGTATTTTTTTTATAATTATAAAATTGATGGATCATGTCTTCTTACTAGAAGATATCCTTTTCCTCAGAGATGTTGGGTTCTTGGGGAGTATTGTTACCTAGATTCATGATGATTCTACACTCTCATCCACAATCTTCGAGTAGTTATTCTGTGATGATTACTGCCCATCATATTTGGGATCATTTTATTTACATGTTACACTTTTTCTGTTCTAGGGAATGAATAATTTCAATTTGTATGTACTGAGTTTCATAAACCTTACCCGATACTCCCTTGACATGATATTTGATGGCTACTTCCACGAACGAATGTTTGTGTAGGGACTCCACTAAGAGATTTATTCCTATATTGTCATCTTCTGTATACCCACATAGTTCAAGATATTGGAGAGGGCACTTGTGATTTGAAAATTTATATCATATGGATTACAAATACCTAGAGATGGTAGTGGGTGTCATATAGTTAAATCATTGATAATAGCTAATAGTTTTCATTCATAGAGATCTCGTCAAAGAATATTTATTCACTATCAGACTCAGGCGTGTGCTCGTACATCATGTGGAAAACTGTGAGCACTAGGGAAGCCTAGATGGTGTCACATTTGTACTTTTAATGGGAAATATCCCGTAGAATGTTAATTCCAAAAAATATATTTTGAGGAGCATAGGTTGATAGATGATGAACCACTACGACAGAGGAAAAACCGTGACCAGGGATCTCCCAGGCGAGGGCATGGTCGTCCCTATGGAGGTACTACAGGAAGAGGTGCATGAGGACCTATGGGTGGTGTATGACAGTATGAGATCCTTCCACCACCACCACAACTAGGAGACACACATGAGGCTCAGGGTGCTAGTGATTGGGGCCATAGACAACTGCAATCTATTTAGGATTATGACCCTGTAACACACAAGATTATTATAGGTTCAATATATGTTAAATATACACTTGCTACTGTATTAGTAAAAATCGATTACAATATTTCCATCATCTATATAATCATATTGTGAGATCTATAGTTCCTAATTTAGGTTCTAATCCCCCTATATTCAACTTGAGGTTCATATAGGGAATCCTTATTGTATGTCATTTATCTACCAATAGTACAAGTTATCGCTTTATGGAGAGAGGTTCATCTGGGAGTTTTTGGACATTATGATCAAACCCAATGAAATCATCTTGGGTATGAACTAGTTGTCCTTGTTTTGATCTTAGATTGACTATAATATCCCAATATTAATGTACAATAACGTTACTTGATTTTTGTAGAATACCTTTTTCATTACACAAACATACACCATAATAAAATGTCATCCTAGTGTGTTTGGAAACATAGAAATAAAAAAATTGTACAATAGTGAGTTACATTATCTCACACTTGATTTTCATGACTATAACCCTTCTTAGACACATTATACATAATACATATATTTATAACATGGGTAAAGGAAACATAAGGGTGGGATCAAATTTTGAGTAAGGGAAACAAGGGAGATATGTAACCCAAATCATCAATATAAGCTTATGAGAACATGATAATATCATTAAAATATTATACGCTTCATATCAGTGATTATATACATGAGTCATGGAATAAATATTGGTTGTTCATAATACATGAATCATAATGGTATAAATAGAATTATCCATCAAATCATATGTGAGGAATAAGACATAGAATTTGTGGCATATATATAAGAATCATAAGTATTATGTCAAGCCTACCTAGAAACACATTTATAAATATTTAGGATTATTTTAGAGCCTATAGAACATATTTGGGATTGGTATAACAAACTTTGTACCCTCTTATTTCGGTATAGGGATATACCCTATGTCCCCACTTTTTTGGACTTGTGCTACGACTCATGTACCCTCTTGTTTTTAGTTATGGGATAGAAATCAAGTACCCTTTGAGATTATATTCTAATTATTATTACCTAATTCATTATAGGATGATATAGGACACACAATTAATATAATTAAATCATATATACATGTTACAGATGATAATACAACATTTTTTATATAATAACCCATAAAAAGAGATGGTTTTCATAAAAATCACATCATTTCTAATGAAATGAAATGTATATAACAATCATTTAGTCATACCAGTACCTATGGATAGTATATTGGTTTCATAATCATTTTATCCAAGAATAACCCAAGAAATGAAATGGGTTTCTTATGCATTTATTATGTTATAGCATGTTTAATGGAATTTGGTTACTTATATATTAAGCCATCAATACATAGAAAATTTAATGAAATATTATAAATTATATCCTGGGATCATATCCATAGTAATGAATAAACTATATCCAAGCATGTTATCTTAGCTGGAGAATGATTTTCAAATACCACATGGAACATAACATTTCTTTGAGAATAAATTTTTGAAACCCAAAAAAATTTCCAAATCCTTTTCCCTATAAAAAATTTGAAAAAATATAAAGGAATAATTATTTAAAAATAGAAATTGTGAGGAAAATTTCATTTATTCCTAGAAAAAAATCACTATTAAAACATAAAACATTTTGAAGATCATTTTCCTTAAAAATAACCTTTGAAATTTACAATGAAGATTGAAAACATTTTGAAAAATGTTTGAATTGAAAATAAATTGAAACATTATAAATAAATATTTTAAATCTTATTAATCCTTTTATTTTAATAAAAAAAATTTAAAACAAATAACGAAATGTTTTAAAATAAATTAAAACACTATTTAAACATAAAAAATATTTTGAGACACATTTTCATTGAAAAAATGTTAAAATAAAAAATTTTCCATAATATTAGGGAATATATCATTAAAAAATTAACCTTGTAAACATAAAAGGAAACATCATTTAAATTATCGCCAAAATGGTGGGTAAGGTTGTAGATTATGAAAATTCCATTTTCACTATAAATGTTTAGAAAAGTGTCTTAATCAAAAAATATCTATAAGATTACAGCTTAAATATTTTTTTAAAAAATTAATACATGGTTGAACCATTTTCAATAAATATAATTTGATATTTTTAATAAAAAACTACTTCTTTTTTATAAAACACATTTTTTAATGAACGTATATTTCTTACTCAAAGGATAAATAATGTTGTATTTTGAAATAAAAATTATTATATTAACTGAAAATGACTGAAAAAATTGGTAAAACTACTTGGATAAAACGTGAATAAATTTTATGAGAGTTCTTGATAGATATATCACAATATTTCATCAATATAATAATAACCATCAATAATTTAATAAGCTATGATATTATAGCAATAAAACTTTAAAACTATGGAAAATTTGAATAATAATGAAACTCAATGAAGGAAATTAAATTAAGTTTAAACTATCATGAAAATAACGATATTCATGATATAATAATTCAACTATATTATATACACCTCATATAAAAATACAGGATCATAACATGGAATGTGTCTGAAAGAATGAAGATTGAGAGAAAAATATATTACTGATTTGGTAACTTTTGAAACATAAACTCAATGAAGGAAATATAAAACAATGGATATGTAAATACACATAAATTTATATATAAGATCAATATAATAAATCAAGGGTCACTATACAAGCCACACAAAATTAATGAGTGTTGAATAAGGTATATGTCTAATAGATATAAATGTGAGATGAGAAAACACTTACCTTAAGCCTTGAAATTATTTATATATATTCAAAACACATGTATAATAAATATATGTTTATTAGAAATATAAAAAATATACATATTATTATATCTAATAACATATATGAATTTTTTATGACATTATATTACTTGTTTATTAATAATTCCAGCTTAAATCTACGTTCCTAGTAATATTAGCTTTGTATTTCTTAGAGGTTTTGGATTGTTATGCTTGATCCACATACTTAGATCATTATTTACATATTTACATAATTTAAATAATGATATTATTATAATATATATTCATTATATATATTTATATTAATCTATATATTATTTAAATATGAAATGCAATAAACTATTCATTGAGAGGACTGTCTATACGTACACATTAACATTGTTTCTATTTTATTATAATATAGTAAGAAAGAAAGTAAACTATATATATTTAATATAATTAAAGAATAATTTTTATTACATATATTATATAATTTTACTAAACTCATCCTTAATACATTCCATTAGATTGTGAATAAAACACATCACTTTAAAGACAAGGTAGAACACATCGCCAAACCAAATTATCATGTTTACATAAAATAGAATGAATGAAGTTATGTGCTATATAATAATTATATTATAATAAATATATCATTAATATCATATAAATAGAGTTTCCATCATAAATACTAACCATGAGAGGTGGTGAAGAAAAAACAGCACCATTGTTTCGTGAGGCGGTACTTCTCCTTACACAAGAATTTATGTTCATTACCCATTAGATGTATGTGTTTTTATGTATAGTTCAAAAACATTGATTATAAAAATACAAATATATAAAGGGTGTTTATGTTTTTATATAATCCTAGAATAAAAATAAATGAGGTGGTGGACAATGAAAATTAAACAAAGGATCTTCGAGAAGGATAATACCTCTTATCTGGGTAACTAATTTTGGTTTTCACCAATGGATTCCTCGGATGTGTTTAATCTCAATGTATTTCTTATATGAGAAAGGGAGGTGTATTTGGATATTCATTTAGGAGATATTAGGAGATATAATCACTTCAAATCTATGAATAAGGGGGAGGGTTGAGTTCCGTTATGTGGTGGAGGTGGAATGAAAATCATTTATATTTATTGAATTTAATTGAATCCCACCCATGTTTCTCCTATGACATGTCAAACCAATAATGAAATAAATTAAATTAAAGGGATTATAGTGTATAAATATGTCCATCCAATGTATTTTAATCATAATTATATGTCATTTTGTCCTTTACATTAAGGTTTAGTCCATTGTTAAGATAATTTTTTCTCTTATTCACTAATATTTTTGGTAAAAAACTAATTTTAACTTAATATATATTTTAAATTATTATTTATAAAATTAATAAATATGTATTTTCAAATAATAATCACATAAGTGGTACAAATTAATTTAAATTTAATCTAATTGTTCTCTCAACAAATCAGGTTTTTAAAGTAAAAATTTACTCATGTTGGAAATGTTTTTAAATACTCATTCAATATGTAATTTATTAAAATGACCTAAATTGGATTAATTTATGAAAAATTGATCTAATTAATCTTTAAAAATGATTAAATATAATTTAACTCTATAAATGAATAATATGAAAAAGAAATTTTGAATTAAAATTCATTGTTTTTCATTATTCATTCATAAATGAAATATCATCAAAAATACCCAAAAAATAATCATAATATATTTTTTATTCCAATTTTAAAAATTAATTTTATTTTATAAAATATTAATTAATAAAGTTTCAAAAATCATATTTTAAATGGGTTCTCTTTTAAAAGATATTAAAATTAAATTTTAGAAAAATAAATATTTTTATTTATAAAATTGGATTTGTTATTAACTAATAATTACAAAATTTATTGGATAAGTATCAAAAATATTGACTGAATATAAAATATTTGAACTTTGATGAAAACATTAGTCCAAAATAGTTTGTTTAATTTTTCTAGAAAATATTGTGTGTCTACATATAGAAATATTTTTCATAGAAAAGAAATATCCTTATTTTCAAAGGGTTATTACATTCACATAGAGTAACTGATAGACACATATTAATTTTATATATATGTTACATAATATTTTGAAATTTAATTTATCTGATTTTAAAATTCCATTCCAATGTCTAGGTGGTCTCTATAATAATATTTTCATTATCATATTTTTAGTATATTATTTATTGGTAAAAAATCAGCCTTACATATAACACATGATATGAAAGGGACTCAAAATTGTGTGTAACATAAGAAAAACATAGTGTTAATTTTACAATAATATAATCTTTCTTTATAGTTCATGAAAACCATTTTTCATATAATTGAAGCCAAACATAGTGATTTATTATAAAAAACTATATTCAGTGTTTCATTAAATGAAAAAGATTACAAGAATTCAAAAAAAGTTTCACAAAATCTCGGCATGTTACATTCTACCCCACATAAAACTAATTTAAGCCTCAAAACTCATCTTTAATATTAATGGTTAATATTTGATTGTTCCTTTAATAATAACCCACATTATAAAAATTAATAATAAAACATCATTTAAAAAAGGAAAGTTTGAAACATGATGGTTACCAAAAGTTAGAAATAACTAGGTTTCCTCATGGGAGAACATCATTTTAATGTTAAAAAAAGACAGGGAAGATAAATTCACCCACCATGTTATGAGGGAGAGTTATAGAGAAAATGTCCATGAAGAAGTTAAAATTCAAAAATCTATAAATACAAATTGATCTAAGGGGTCATTTGATTCATTATAAAATTAGGTACTATTATAACCATTTTGGTTCCAAGATACCTTTCCTAATATTGAATACTTTTCATGAGATAATATAATTACTTGATACTGTAAAATCTAACCCTTTATTATGGCTTGATCAATTTCTACTTCACCTCATTCTCTTTAATGGAATGTGAATTTTTTCTTGAACCATAAATTTATCATGACGATCATAAAAAGAATGGTTGGTCATTCAATCTATAATTATTACAAAAAAAAGGTAAGCATGGGTTGTCCAATATTCATAGATATTTGTATAGAAAGATAATATAGTAATCTCAAAAACCTCATCTGAAGTTTAATATAAACCATTTCTTAAATGGTCCACCATGTGACCATTCCAAAATGTAAAAATATATAACAATAAAATTAAGACCACTAAATTATCTTCACATTTTACACTATATGTCAGAAATTATCTATTTCTTCACATTCACAAAATGTGAATTCCCTCATCTAATATCCTATTGAAACATTGTTTTAATATGAATTTCCATAAATCCTTTTGGAAAACATGCACGAATCATTATTTCAAATATTGATGTATATAATCCATAAATCTAAGATTTTATAGACTTCATCCTGGATAAAATTATCCTCTTTTTACACAAAGACATAATTTGTTTTAAGGTCATAAACACTATATAATTTATTTCATCTATATCATTATATCTTTATCAATATAAAATATCATTTTCTATTCCTCGACAACATGTTAAGGGTTACCCTACCTTAATAGAAATATCACATTTCTATTAAATAACATTTCAATTTCATCAACACATTTTAACATTTTAATTATAATAATTTATGAAAAAACATATAATAAATATACATAAATATTTCATGATTCATATGACATAATATTTTAATTCAAAAACATAAATAATACATACATCAAACATTATTTTTAGACAATTACTCAAGATTATTGATATTATTCTTTAATATCCCTTTCCAATAATAGTAAATATGAATCATGTTTTAATGTAACTCAACCTCAATATAATCATAATTCTTATGTTTAATGCAAAAAACTCATTAATAAAATCTCACACCTTTAACATTACATTAAAATTATCTTCATCTTCACCAGTATAGCCAATTATCAAACCACCTTCCTCATTCTCTCCATGAAATTCTATCTTCCGAAGGAAATTTTCACAACTCATTTACATTCCATATCTAAAACAATAATTCCAACAATGTTCCTTATATCTTTATTATTGATTATAACCAAAAAGCGTAGTATGAGAAACATTTATCATAAAAGAAACTATATATTCAAGAAAAATAACTTATATGATGTATAAATGATCACAAAAAATAATTTAATATATAAAAACACAAGTTTATCCTTTCTCATTCGTACGAGATATATATTTAAATACTTCATCAGGGTTTGTAAAGAGTTTTTTAATTCCCTTTGCATGTCTCCTTGGTTTGTCGAACCAGGGGTGCAATAATGCCCATTGTCATGTAACATTTTATGCTCAAGTGAGGACCGATGCAATTTTTGGAGTTGTCAACCTGATGTAAAATTATGATTAATACACATACACTTGTAGTAACAAGGCAATTATTCTTTTCCAATAATCCACTAACTCGTTCCTAAAAAAAATTCCATCACATTTTCCTATAATTCTATGTCTCCTTAAAATTGTCCTTAGAGACATCCCTAGACATATCATTATAAATATCCCTAGAGTTTTCAATAAATTATTTTAATTATATATTACAAAGATTGAGTAACCACTTTTACTTGTACCAACTATAACGAACATATATTAACTTACATCAGTATTGAAATATTATTTGGAATAATTAATACATTACACTAACAACCCCCCCAATAACTCTTTTAGTTCAGTTCATTTGGAAACATTAAAATGTAAAAAATAGTACATAAGTTAGATACATTATCTCCAAATAGGTTCATCATGAATAAAACCCCTCTTAGACACAACATACATAATACATATATTCATAACCTAGGGAATGGAAATATAAAAATGGGTGAGCTCAGATACTAAGTAAGGGTAATGAAGGATATACAAATGCATAAAAAAACATAATGGTATGAAAAATGATTATATAATTACAATATAATTCTCTAAAAATCAATAGAAATATAAATTATTCATGGAATTAATATTGGCTATCCAGAGGACTTGAATTAGTAGGGGATAAAGAGAATAATACATGAAATAGTAACTACAGAATATTACAAAGAATTTGTGGCATACAGATAATCATAGAAAATTTTATGTAAAGGATACCTACCTAGACCTTTATAACATGTTATTTTTAGGCTACCAACAGTGAACCCAAATCGAGCTTGGGAAAACAACCCATGTAAGCTCTTGTCTTAAGGATTGGGCTACAACCCTTGTTACCACTTTTTTTTATTTATCTCTAACCTTGGTAACTTCTTGTCCTCTAACATGGTGTACAACCATTGTATCCTTTGAGATGATATAAAACATATAATTATCCAATTAAATAGAGGGAGATATTGGTCTCACCCTCCAATTAATAATATAATACGTATATGTGCCTTTGGATAATAAAACAAGTATCATATGATGACCCGTAAATAGAGATGTGTTTTACAAACATCATATCAGAATCCATGAAATGAAATGGGTATCATAAACTTTTAATCATGTCATAACACATAGAAAATATATATTTTTCATAATTAGTTAATTCTTGAATAACCCATGAATGGAAGTGGGTTTCATGGGAATTTATCATGTCATAACCCATTTAATAGAAACAAGTCTCATAAACATCATTCCATCAAAAAATACACCATTGAGATAAATAGTATGAATGGTATCCTTTGATCATATCCATAGTAAAGAATAAACTACAACAACAAATGTCATCTTAGAGGAAGATATATTTCAAAAGATCACATGGAATAAATTTTTTTCATTAGAAATAACTTATTAAAACATATTAAATCATCAATATTCATTTTCATTTAAAAAAAGTGAGAACATATAATGGAATCCAAAATAATGTAAAAAAAATTTCATGAGTAAAATATCTTTTATGCTTTGATAAAATTTATATTTTTTAAACATAAATCATTTTGAAGACCATTTTCCTTGAAAATAGTTTGAAGACTTATAAAATAATATTTGAATTAATTTAAATCCATTTAATTTAAATTAACCTTCTGAAAATAGATAATGGAATATATTAAAATCCTTTTATACACTTTTTAAACACAATTTTTTTAACCTTTTTTTCTTCGAAAACCATTTGAAAATAAAAAAATTTCAATATTTCTGTGAGAAACATTTTCTTTAAAAAAATTATTTTTGAAAAAATTCAATGGAATCATCAAGGAAATGAAGGTCATGACTATGGGTATGTTCATACATTCAAAACATTACGTTTTCTATATAATGTTTTAGAAAACTGCATTAATCAAAAAATGACATGAATATTTATTTTAAAACCATTTTAAAAAAAATTAATACATTGATAAAAAAATTCCATTAAATATAAAAGTATATTTGAAAAAAATTAAAACATTTTTAGAAAACATGGTTTTGATAGAACTTGGATTTCATGATGAAAGGAGAAATAATATCTGGTTTTATAATAAAATTTTCATAATTATCATGAGTACTAAGGAGTGGAAAAATGGTACCACTAATGGAATATTACATGAATAAAATTAGGGTAATAAAATTAATAATATTTTTCCAAATATGGATCATATTATTTCATCAATGGAAGCATAATCCTAAACAATATCGATAAACGATGTAATTGTAGAAATAAATCATTACCACTTTGGTAAAATTGAATCACAATAAAATTTAAAGATGGAAATTACATAAAACATAAAATATCATTAAGATGAGTAGATTAGAGATATAACATGTAATGTTAAGAATATAAACATTTTAGAAAAATATAAGTGCATAACAAAACTTATGACTCAATGCAGTCAAATTGTAACATAATTACATTACCAATTTGGTATCTTTTGAAACATAAACCCCATGACTGAAAGATAATAAAATGGATATGTAATTACCAATAAATTTAATTAAAAAAACAATATAATACATACATGAAAATTTTATTCACCACACAAAATAAATGAGTGGTCAATATAGCATAAGCCTCACCGAAATAAAATTAACACGAGAAAATACTTACCTTTAGTATTGACTTTTTTCATACATGTTCAAACCCCATGTATAAGAATTATAATTATATTAAAAAACACCACAAAACCATATGATTATTTCTAATACCATATATTATTTGGTTATGATTTAATCTTAACTGTTCATTAACAACCCCTTGTTAATGTTACGTATTGTGTAATATCTTATTTTTTGTATTTGTTTTGGATTTAAATTCATGAAAGTTTTACATAGATAATCATATACATATTTATTGAATTTAAATATTTATATAAATATCATATAAATTTAGTATATATTCCTTTCTAATAATATATTTAATATATAAACATGAATGGGAATACCCCGTTTATGGTGATGGTAGATTGTACGTACGCATGAACATTGTTTCCATTTTATTATCATATTGAAAGAAATAATGTAAATAAAATATACTTCATTATATATAATATAATTATATTAGAATTATTACGTCATATATATTATATAATTTCACTAAACTTGTTCTGAATGCATTCCATGTTGAGTGTGAATGAATGTCATCTATTTGAGAAGGTGGTAGTCCACACTTCACGAAACAAAATTTTCATATTAACAAAAAATGGAAATCATGATGGTATGTGTTATATAATATTTAAAAAAGAATAAATATATAATATATTTCATATGAATACAATTTTTGAATTATTTCGATCATCCACGAGGTGTAGTAAATATAAAATGAGCAATGTCGTTTCCTAAGGCGGTAGTTCGTCATATGGAATAAAGGTTAGTTCCTTAAATTCCTGATGGATATGGATGTAAGTGTAAGTATAACACGTTGAATAAATATATATAAATGTATATATGATACTTAGGTTATTTTATAATCAAGTAATAAGATTAAATGAGGTTTTGGAAAATGAAAATGAAATAAAGAAACATGAAGAAGGATACTACCTCATCTTTGGGTAAGTCCTTTTTATTTACCCCAAGGGGATTCCTTTGATGGATTTCTTCCAAAAGTATTATTCTAAAAGTATGTGTTCAATGTTATAATATTTTTTTACCAGAGGTTTTGAAATAAAAAATACATAAGAGGTTTCAATATATGGTAGGGGTGATATCCATTTTATTTTAATAAAGGAGTGGCTTTCTAACAAATTTTTGGGAACGGAATTCCAAAAATGTTTTCCTCTAGAAATAGCCTTTGATAATGAACCAAATTATATAAAATAGATTGTATGCTATAAATATTTCAATAAAATGGATTATGGACAAGTGTCTATGTCATTGTTTCCCATAAGATAACGGTTTATTCCTTCGTCTAGTTAATTTTTCTCTTATTTTCTATAATTAACACTAATCTTGCTCACATATATTTTTAGAAGAAATAATGATGAAATTATTGTAAGTTTCAAATTATGGTTATTAAAAATATGGAATACTTTTTTTTATATTATAATCACATATGTGGTATAAATTAATTTAAATATAATCCCTCATATGAGATTAAAAGATTAAATTTTTTATGTAAAAATGATCAAAAGAATAATTTTTTATCTAATTTTATTGTAAAATTTATTAATTTCACAAAAATTGTATTAATTCATGTCAAATATATCAAATTAAACTCTAAAACCAAACATAAATATAAAATAACATTACAAATAAATTATATAAAAGAGCAGTTTTGAATTAAAATTCTTTTTTACTCACTGTTAGTGAAAAAATGAAACTCCAGAGAAAAGTACCAAAAATTACACTAATATAGTTTCAATGTTACACATTAATAAAATATGATTATTTTTTAAAATGATTAATATAAAAGTTTTGAAAATCATCTTTAAAATGGGTTCTCCATTAAAAGGTTGTAGTGTAACCTTTTATAAAAATGCATCTTATTTTAGGGTTGGGGGTCAAGCCCCATTTATTGATCATTAAAAAAGAGACCTTTTTTAGAACTGGGAAAGTGTAAACCCATTAAAATAAGGTAAAACTACTTTAATTCACATGCCAAGTTGATCCAACCAGTCCAAAAGAATCAAATATCCAAGTAGGAATGCGAAAATATCATCACCCCCCTTGCCAGACAGTGCACTGGTGAGATTAGTCAAAAAAATGGGTTATCCCACTGTCAGGTAGTTTCACCATGCTAGCATAAGAATATGTATGTGAATCACATCATCCAACATTTAATGCTGAGGAGAGCTAGATGAAAGGTTCTAGAAAACCATTCTCTGTTTCAATCCACCCACTCGAAAAAACATGAGATGTAAAAATACATTTTTTATTCATTAAATTGGATTTATTATTACCTTATACCTATCAAATCTATTGGATGAATATAAAAATATATTATTTCAAATATAATATATAAATTTTATTGGGAACAATTTTTAAAAAAAGTATTTTTATTTGTTGAGATATATACAATTGTACATTGAAAATAGTTTTCTAAGAAAATAAATTTCATTATTTATAAATAGTTATTAAATTAAATTTTAGTAATTTATTACCAAAGTATTCATTTTATATTCCAAGGTAAATAATATTTTAACAATTTAATTAATCATATTTTTTACATCCATTCCAAGGGATAATTGGTAGATATAATAAAAAAATTGTAATCATATAAATATAATATTATAGCTCTATGAAAAATCTACCTTACCTGAAACACAAACTATTGAAAGGACTTAAAGATGTTTGTAATGAATGGCTATAATAGTTTTCCACGTAAATTAAGATTAAATAAATTTTGTTTTTTTTGTGTGAAAATTTAACTTAGATTTTCATATAACAAAAGATAAACATTGTTCTTTAATATAGAAAAATTATATTTCTTATTGCGTGAAATGAAATATAATAATTTAATTATAATAAAATTCACCAAAAACCACAGTTTTACATTGACTAACAATATAGATGATATTGATTCCTCCCCACCAAGGATATGAAATTCAACTTCAGGGGAGAAAGAGGTCTCATAGTGGGACAAGTGGTTTTTGTGACCATAAGGATACTACCCAATACCCATTAGCTTATGAATGTATCCATTAGTGCAGCAAGATCATCATGAATCTGGATTACTTCAGTTGTGGTGGATTATAAGGATTTATTCTTTATAGAGATTCCAGGACTACCTCTGAGTAGGATGACATTGTTTTTTTATTTAATTTCTTCCAGGGACCACTGAGATATTTTCTAAGGCATATCGGAAGGCCCCTATTGAGCTTCGAGAGATACAATTGATGTTGGAGGACCTTTGAGATATGGGTTTCTTCAAGAAAAGTGTGTCCCCATGGGTAATTCCCATATTTTATAGAAAAATGAAGATGACAGATTAAGCATTTACATGGATTATCATCATCTTATTCATTCCATGAAAAAATGTACCCCTTGGTGAATATTGATGGCATCTTTGACAATTTATGATATGTGAGAGGGTTCTCAAATATTAGTCTCATATCCTACTACAAATAGTAGTGGGTTCGTGATGCTAATATTCCAACCTAGCAATATAATGTACCTACGAAAACTATGAGTTCTTAGTGATTCTATTTGATAAAAAAATTCCTCCACTATATTTATAAAATTTTATTAATATGTTTTCCATCCATTCATGGACTAGTTTATGGGTTTCTTTGATCTCCAACATACTCATGTACTATGCCTCATAGAATGAACATATAGAACACTTGAAGTTAGAACTACATTTTCTTCAATGGAACCAAATTTATTATAAACTTTTGATTTGAATGTCATGTTTTCATGAGATTCACATTATGTGGCATATAATTTATGAGAGTGGTTTATTCATGGACCTAGTGAAGATTGATGGGGTGATTATTTGGTATCCACCCAAGAGTGTGTCGGATGTTTTGACGTTTCGTGTATTGGGGGGTACTACTTAAGGGTTGTCAATGAATTCTCCAGAATTGAATCCTCTTTGACCAGTTGAATATGTAAAGGGAGGGTGCTAACCTAGAATAAGAAGTTATATAAGGCCTTTTAAGTGCTTAGATAGATGATAATGAGTAAAATAGTGTTGATATTACCATAGGGGGTGTTGATTACGTAGTTTATTGTGATTCCTCATTAGCTATGATTAGTTGAGTATTTATGTAGAGGAAGCAAGTTATCACACACAGGTTGAGGAAGTTGATACCCCATAATAATAACTATGAAAATCCTGACCTATATATGGTGGTGTTAATACTCACCATCATGATCGAGGTGATTTATCTTTCATGAGAGAACTTTTTGGTTTACCCATACCATCAAATTATTAGGTTTGTATTCACCTAGAGAAACATGAACCTGAGGCAATTACAGCGAATTTAGTTCATGATAGAGTATGAATATGAGATAGTCTATACTCTGGGAAAGGTAAATGAGGTATATGATTGTCGTAGTATAAATACCCAATATCTATTGGTTTAGGAAGCTTCAGAGAAGTTCATTTCTTGACGATGACTCTGGTGTAGTAGGAGGGTGAAACTTTTCATTAGTCGAGGGTGTTGTCTCGGCTTCTTGAGCACATGATAGAGTCATAACTAAGATAAATTGAGTATGAGGTCTTACATTAATCAATACCCATGAGAAACTTACCTCATAATTATTTTGAAGGAGGGAATCATGTCATCTATTTCAAGGGATAAACAGTTGTTCAAATCGAAATTCAGGAAGAAATGATGTGAGAGATCCACACATCTCCCAAAATTGCACATCATGATGTTGGGAAGATGTAATGAAACCATAAGGGGTAGTTTTGGGGATTCATAAAGAGATATAACATAGCTTAATTCACCTAACAATGCCTCACATATATATTAGTGAATGTTGAGGACCATATTCTTGTAGGATTATTATAGCCCATTGATATCCTATAGTGGCCATAGGATAAAATATAAATATAATTTGTGAAATGGATTCCACACAAAACAAAGGTTCGTGACCCCATCTAGGGGATAGTTGACTGAATCATGAATTTTGTAAAATGACTTACTATTATATTGTAGTCCATGGTGGAGAGTATAGGGTAGTATGTATTGGAGATCGTTCTCATTCATGGGGTTCTCGTAACGATTTTCTCCGATCGTGATGTGTGGTTTATGTCTCTTTTTTTAGAGGATTGTAGAATGAATTATATACACAAATGAGGATAAGTATAACCCTTCCCCCCTATATTGATGGGAAGACCCATCATACTATATATGTGTTGGAGGATATGTTGATGTCTTGCATGTTAGAATCAATCCGAATATGGGAGTTCACTCTCCCTTTGTATAGTTTGTGTATTACAATAACTCCCACTCTATTATTGGCATGAAAACTTTTTAGGCCCAATACAAGAGACCCACTCGGTCCCACTTTTACTAGGTAGAGATCATCATGACATATCATGTGGTCCAAGATATGGTGTGGCTAACAATAGACAAGGACCTTTTCATTCGTGAGTGGAAGAGGATGAATCATTATAGGAATAAATCATTCATTAATAGTTTTCATATGCACTTGTAGTTCGATAAGGGAATCTATTTTATCCAAAGAGTCTCCCCATGGTGAGGATTGTAGAGGTTAACCCGATGATGAATGATATTGTTTTTGTTTTTTAGACAATTCTAGATCAAGAAGAGTGTCTGGGAGTTTTTAAACCACATCCCCCTACCCCCAAAACTGGGTAATTTTTACGACATCTTCTACAAGTCGTAGATGAGGAGATACATGCATAAACCAACACACGTCATCGACAAGGGAGACCTAAACATCTAAGATGTATCCACAATTGTAAATCACCTAGTAGAGAATTAGGATCGATTGGAGAGGACCCTGTGTGGATAGAATATCCATTGGTTCTTGTGTTGTGGCAGCACGAGACCATGCATGAGAGTTCCTTGGAGTATAAGAACCAGATGCTGGATGAATATCATGATTAGTTTTTTTAGTTCTTCTTTATGGGGATGAAAATAATGAAGGAAGTTATGATGTAGAGACCTATTTTTTTAATTTGAAGAATTTTTAACAATTATATATATATTTTAAATGCCTACATGTTAGAAGACATGTGATTTCATTTCCTAGTGTTAACATAATTAATTTCTAAAAAACATCAAATATATTTAAAATTATTCCCCTGAATGTTATTAATGAAAATGGGATAACTTTAAAAATTATATTGGATAAGAAATAGAAGTCCATGATTGAGAAAGGAATGTGGTGACAACCCTATACGCAGCCATAAATAGGCCAGTGTGGGGAGTTCAGATATCTCACCAATTGGTGGTATGTTTAGGGGACATATAAATAAATTTAATTAGTTATTTTGTTTATTTAACCTAACTCAAATTTATACAATTAAAATTAAATTTAAGATCCTCTAGTGTAGTTCTCATAATCCCTAGTTTTATTCTAGAGTATCTTCCCCACCTTTTATTAGTTAATCTCCTGGGATGATGATAAAAATATTGATCAGAATAGATTAGGATGTTGTGAACGCACCAACATCATCGACGGTTTGAAAGTCTATTCTTTGAAAACAATGGATATAACATCCTAGAAGGAATCATTAATTTTTTGTTTACTTTTTATTTAATTAAATTTATTGATAATAATAACACGTTTTAATATATAATCCAATTACTAGAGAATTATATGTTCTTATGTAACAATTATACTTATTTTTTGAAAATTTTCTAACCACAGATGTATGTGTTCTTGATCATTGGCCAAGAGAGCTTGTCAAAAATCATTAAAACCTTATTCCCATGACTTTATCCATCAATTTAAACATGTTCTTCACTAGTTGGACCCCACAATCCCAGTTCAATGTTGCAGGTTGGTTCCAACCCCGATCAGATCCCCATAATTGCAATGAAATGGCCTAAAAGGGACATATTAATTAATTGATAAGAGATATAGGATGTTTGTGGGATGTGGAAGATTGTTACAGTGATCTAATACCAAATAATCATTGAAAAAATTTGTTGCACACATCACGGTATGAAAATACACATGAAATGATTTAGAAATCTTTATTTTCATCCACTATAGGGCCAACATGCAGCTTTTTCCCCGAGATCTACACATCATGGGAAGAAATGAAGTAGAAAATTAAGTGAAGATAACATATTGCAAGTGTGGATCCCAAATCTATGAATATAGAAAAATTCAAACTACAAGACATGTACTATGATGAACACATGAAATGTATCCCCTTTTTTGTAGAGAATAGGGTTATGATATTTTTTAAGGATGACATGCCATGTAGACTTCCAACACACTGTGTACTTCCTTCCCAATGTGGATGGGATTTGTAACAAAGCCCACAAAAATTCATATTCTATGTGCCTGAGTATATAGTCATGTCCAGAACACATTGGAGGCAGCCATGTGATGAGGCACTATAGGTACTAAATTACCCATACATGAGGTAAATTACCCGAAAATGTCTTCAACTCACAAACATAAATTGGATACATGGACACAAAAAAACACATGAGAGTGACACCAAGTGTCATAGGAATGTCATGTATACTCCATACACGCCATATACCCATACATGGTTGGTGGGTCATGTACCCCCAGCGACATGGCCAGGTGAAAGAGCGAGACCACATGCCATGTGGGTCCCATCATACGTCTTGTACAACGTGGTTCATTGTTAGGAAATTGAATTATTTTATATCTCCTATGTTTGAACTCATATTTTGGGTCACGATTAGAATATCATGAGTATTTTTATTCATGGAATTACATAATGACCATGGTTGTGGACATTGGGATATGATGTGGAATGTTCTAGGAAAAAAATTTGGTTAGGTGATGCTCAATGATGATAATGATCATATAGGATCTCAAAAGGATTCAAGAGTGGACCCCACCTATTGGGGTAGGTCATGTGTCCTCTAATGAATTTCATGTGGAACCCCAAACTGGCCATGGTGTGGGTTAATGATAACTATAGTGGAACTCTATTAATAGACCAAGGAATGGGTACACTAAAATCATTTAGAGGGGAACCCTCTATTTGGGTTGGACATGTGTCATCTAATATCTTCTAGAGTGGAATCCTCCTACTGAGGTGGAAATGGTTTATCTATCGAATCCCAAGTGGATCCCTCTAGCTACGATGATAATGGGACCTCAATGACTTCAATAGTGAAACCCTCTAGTTTGGATGGGCATTGGACCTCTACCAACACCCAAGTGGAACCCTCAATTTGGGATGGGTTTGGTTCATCCACAACATCTAGAGTTCACGCATCCATCTCGACTAAGAATGGGTTCGCTACTCACTCCCCAAAGAAACCCTCTTGATGGAATGGTCATGCTCTTTGGTGACTTCTTGAGTGGAAACCTCTAGCTGAATTCGATATGGGTCCTCTTATAGTAAATTAAACCCTCATGTTCTGATAGGGTATGAGTCATATTTCTAGATATTGTGAACCCTATAATTTTCATCACAATGAAGAAGCATGGGATGAATTTGATGGTTACTTATTGGAAGATGCATGAGAGGGTGGCTATCATTGATGTAATTTTTTAACTATCAAGGAATATTAATATTGGTCTAATTTGTGAGATGGAGATCCCACTTCCCTTGTTTTTTGATTTCATTTTACTGGGTATATATATATAATTATGTATCCATTCATTTGTATTTTCTACCTCTCCTTCCTTCCGATATAAATACATGAACGGTATGACACATGATTTCCATGTTTAGCTTATCATGGATGGATGAGTATGATCTCCTTCTATGAGTGGAATAGGCATGGCTTATAGTACATATACTCACTATATTGAGCCCCCTATTCTTGGATTATATTACACATTATTTTGATTATGTTGAGATGCATCCGGATTACTATATACTGTATTGTTATTCATGTTGTGTCTCTTACTACTCTGAATTCATCTTTTAGGGTGCCTACTATGTATGTATATACCCACCCTTGAATGATATTTTCCTATACATGTTATATCTTATTTAGATAACCAATATTTCGACGCTGACTATAGAGGATCTTAGGGATAATTGGTTATTTGGATAGTGTATGGTGATTATAGATTGGAGATCTGGAGAGAGGCTCTCTCAACGTTTTACATTCTAGTGTTTTGATGTTGGGACATCATTCTAGTATGGCATTTATTTTTTCCATTACATTTTATTTCATACTAATGCACTATTGTATTGTATAAAGGTATAATAGGAAAGGTTGTTTCCCTATTTTTATGATTATTTTATTCCTTTATTCATCTACACTTATGAATCAAGAGGGATAGTTATGTCAATACAGGTACTTAGGAATGTCCACCAAATTTTTGTTATACCTTCGATGCTGGTTACCATCCCATGACCAATGGAGGTGGGCTTGGGGTATTTGTTTCTTGAGCCCTAACATAAGTCAGTTTATGGTAGAGGTAATCATAGAGAATACAAAATGTTTATGCAGTTAATAAATTGAAATATCTTTATTTTGATATAAGAGGCAATTTTTACTTAAATTAACTCCTTGGAAAAGTGTTTGTAATTTTTGTAAATATGGTTAACTAAGTACTGGGTTCATCAGACAATATGAAATACAAAATAAAGTTGGTTCATTTTTCTCCATTGTGTCTTTTCCTTTATGTTTATTCAAGGTACACATTTTATTTCATGTTTTTTAATAATGTAATATGTTTCAGATTCATCTACTGTTTTGAGCCCTAGAGTAGTTTGGTTGGTAGGTAACCATTCAGATGAAGAAAAACCTCATCATATTATTTTCCACATAGATAAGCTATTTTATAACAATGTAATCTTCCAGGTTTTGGGTTTTAAAAAAAATATGGTTAAAGAAGAAACATTGTAATTTCTAAATTATGTGTGGGAAATATATCCCCACCTATATAATAAATAAATAAAATTACATGGACATAATTATAAAAATTGAGGATAATGTAATAATCAATGTAATTATTGAACATACAATTTCCATTTTTATTAGTATACACAAATTTGAGAGTTATATTCATTATATATATTATGAAATTTATAAAATTAAAAAGAAAAGAGATTTATTAATATATTTTATTAGAAGGTTTTATTTAAAATTTAAATATAAATATTAAACAATTTTTTTTAAGAAAAATGAAATTCATTTTTTAATTCCACATTTCAATATAATTTTTGGAGGAATTTTTGATTATTTTATTGAAAAAATTGATTTTTTTAATGAATACATGAAATTAATGATTTTATTGAAAACATTATTTCCATTTAATGTACTTGTACATAAAATTTTTATTTTGGTTTAGTATTAAAAATTAATATTTTCATTTCAATGTATAATTATGAAATTATAGTTTTTGAAAATAATTTAATACATTGATTTACTATAAAAAATACCATTTTTCTTAGAAACTGATATTCATTGTGTATTTTGATATAATTAAAAATTAAATTATTTCACTTATATGTTATTTATTTTTAAAAATAGATTGAAATTTTAAATTTATTTTAAAAAAATTATTATGTCCATTTTATTTTTAATCATTATGAAAAGTTACCTTTGATTGTTTTGTTACCACAATAAAGGGTGAATTAGGTAATTAAAGTTAAAACTAAAAATATACAGGAGATAAAATGATAAGAAAACAAGAAACAATTTATTGTATGATTCCAAATCATCCATAATAATCCAATATTTGATTATATGACATTTTTATTACATATAGATTTTATTATATTATTAATAATATTTTATTTATATAAAAAAAATACTTTTAATTAAAAACTATAATATTTATAACATGGGGATAACCCATAGATATGTAAATTTATATACTTTATTTTGAGTATTATAAGAATTAATTTATTCGTGGAAATTAAAATTTATTTTTTAGTAAAAATATAATTTCTTTAAATGATTAAAAAATGGTGACTTATTAATTATTAAATTAATGTTAAAATCAAATTAATGATATTGAAAATATTATAAGCAATATTTTTTAAGATCATTAATATGATAAAACTAGTAATTGATTTACATGACCTATTTGGTATATAATGATTTTTTTACTTTTTTTATCTTATTAAAGTGAATGTAATGAATAGTATAAAATGTAGACATTAATTGTATATAATAATAAATAATATTTTTATAAATGAAATAAAATTGTTAAAAGTATTATATTTTTCTATGTGATAATGATATAGTTGATAATTTCAAACATGGTCCACTTATGAGATTCTTGTCAATTTCATGTAATTTTATTGAACTCCAATGAGTAAAAGTCTGTGTTTCCGTAGTAAGTGTGAATGGTTTAAAGATAGGATAAATGAAAAATATAAGTGTAAAAACATGATCACAAATTGAAAAAATTTCATTATATGGTATTATTTGGACTCATCATCATCATATCTTCTAAAAAATTAGTTTGGATCCACCATTAATTGAATATAAATTTAAATTAATGTAATATTTTGAGAATTTCAAAGTGGAACCCTCCATTATCTTATAAAAGTGAACAAATTATTCTAATTTATACAGACATCAAATACCATTTGGTAAGACCAAACCCTCGAGAAATAAATAATAATAATTGATCCCCTAATTCGTTATGTCATGGGTAAATAAGAATAATAACCCTATAGAGAATAAGGTTTAAATCAAAAGAGTCTTTACAAAGAATAGATTGGAAAAACATTTGTATTGACACTGGCTCAATGAAAGGGAAATTATTTTTAAAATCCTAATTTTAAATTCACTTTTAAAAACATTTTACTTATCTTATATGGAAGGTATTTTCATAATATATAAAATAAGAGTGTAATTTTCTACCATCATAATGAAATAATTCATTGAGGTATCATTTATAAGTTTCCAATGTAAATTCAATGATAATGGTTTCATTATTATGTACATAAATTTTGGATTTTAATGTTTTTATAAATAAAAAGGGTGTTTTGATATTAAAATATGGTTTTCCTGTTTCATTTATGTGTTTTACAAAGGCATTCTGATGAAATGGAAAAAAGAATAAATTTTTTTATATGGTTCTTAATTATCTTATGTGAAATGGGTATTCAAAAAGAATATTAGAAAAAATGATGATACCCATTATAACTCATGGCTGATCCAAAAATATAGTGTTCATAAGGTGAACCCAAATAGTGACTGGATAACCCACTACAGATTATATTATATGTCCACCAAGATAGAGATCCAATGAATTAGGAAATTTACCTAATATATTAATGTAAGTATTTAGTTACCAAAAAGGTTATCTTATGGATTAATCAATGATCTATTTACTACCGACATGTGTCTAAAACATGTTATAAATGTGATGATCTAAATTTTAAAAATATATCATTATTTTACTTATATGGGTTTTAATGGATTTCATTAATAGATCACTTTAATATGTTTTTATGTGTAAATGATTTATATCATTCTATCAAAGATCTTTGAGGAAAACGTAATCATTTCTTGGAATTTCAAATTTATTCATTGTAAAAAAAGTTTATTTTTTCAGTCCCTTACTATGTTATTAGTTCTCGTGGAAATGTTTTTAAATAGTTTTTATTGGTTTTATGGATCAGTATGAAAAAATAAGATATCAAGTTTAAAGAAACAGTGATTTTTCCTTAAAATAATTCATGATTAATGGTAAATGTATTATTTTTAGGAAAAATGTATTTAACAATAAGTTTCCACATGAAACATGTGAATTTTTAGTTATCATTTATAATCTATTTCACTAAAATAATTAACATATGTAATCTATATGAAAATAGTGTATGCTCTTATTTTATTCACTATAATATGTAAGGATCAAGGTCGCGCCCTTTTATATACTCTATAAAACTCATACACAAGAGAAAACAAACTAGTTGTTTATTAATGTAGAGTATTTATTGATAAAACAACTAGTTTATGTTCATGTTCATAGTGAAAAGAATATATAATCTATCATATTCCTTGACTTTTCAGTCCAGCGAGCATAGATATTTTTTATTGGCCCTTGTTCATGAATTTAAATGCCTTATGGATTTCTCATTTTCCATAGTACCTTTTTATTAATTATTTTTTGGAATGAATTATTTGTGGATATTTGAATTTTTATCTTTCCTCCCATTATAGTCTTTAATCATGCTATATATTTGTAACTCTTTTATATTAAAAATATGTCCTTATAATTTAAACTATACAAGGATGATGTTTATGTGCATTAAGCATTGACCAATAGGGGATGAATTTTATGATTATAAAACACTAAAAAAATCAATATTACATATCATGTGATGTGGGAAATGTTGTACCCCTCTCTCTTGGATTTTAATGATCACAATCACTCTCATCGTGATCTAATATTGTTTCAAGTGTTCTTGTTAAATTGGCATGTTTTCAGGAGCAAGAAGTGGCAAAGGAGGAAAAGTGGACTGTTTTCAAGTCCACCGGCCAGCCGGTGTGAGACCACCGACCAGCCGGTAAGGGCACCGGCCGGCCGGATCCAGCCCATCGGCCAGCCGGTGGACCAGGCAGAAGGCCCTGCCCTCTGCCAGGTGCCACCGGTCAGTCGGTGTCTGGCCACCGGCCGACCGGTGGGTCTAGACAGAATGGCATACATTCTGTCCAGACCATCGGCCCGCCGGTGGACTCCTCACCGGCCAGCCGGTGGAACTCCTTCAAATAGTGAGACCTACTGTCTCACCACCGGCCAGCCGGTGGCCTTCTCACCGGCCAGCCGGTGGATCCTGGGCAGAAGCACTCTCCACCTTCCAAGGCACCGGCCAGCCGGTGGACAAGCACCGGTCAGCCGGTAAGCAAAGTCAAACTAGCCGTTGGAGCTTGTCCAGACTTGTCTACTTGATCCCCAACGGCTCCGAAAGCCCTCCAACGGCCATATTGAAGTATTTGGGAGTATTTCTCCTATAAATAGACATCCATGGATGCCGGGAAGACCACCGATCATATACTGAAGCATACCAAAGCTATTTTGATCATTTGAGGCTCCTACGACAATTCTCAAAGGCCACTTGAGATCCAATTGCCATCCTTGAAGCTTGGGCTGCCTCTACATAAACTACACTCACCTCTTGGCGCTCAAGGCTTCCTCTAGTTTGTTCTAACTTATTTACTTCAATTGTTTAGTTCTTAATTGGGTTTGTATTAAAACAAACCACCCTTTTTCTTCCTTCTTTCAATTTGGGTTTCTTGCTACAACCATAATAAAAAAGCAAGCTGTAAGAAGGTGATCTAGCCTACCTTAAAACGGCTAGTGGGTTTCTTGCTATAACCATTAAAAAGCAAGCGGTCGTATAAATCTCCCAACGGTTGAGTTGGGAGCGGAGACGTAGGCTTGAGTTTAAAGCCGAACTCCGTTATCAATTGTGTCTTGCCATTTTACTTTCCGCTGCATTTAAATTTGTTTTAAATTGTTAATTAATTTTAAAAAGGCAATTCACCCCCCCTCTTGCCATCACCTCCAACCCAACATTTGGTATCAGAGGGAACGTTTGTGTAATACCTTAACCGGTTACAAATGAAAAATCCATAGTGATGGCTTCTTTCTCACAAGCACCCGAAGGGTATTCCATGACTCAGGCTCCATACTTCGATGGAACCGATTACACATATTGGAAAACACGAATGATTACTTTTCTTAGAAGTATTGGCTATCCTATATATAGAATTGTTATGCAAGGCTACACTCTTTCTAGTAAGGATGAATCTAAATGGACCCCCGAAGACATTGCCAATTTTGAACTTGATGGCAAAGCCATGAATGCTCTTCATTGTGGGTTAGACCGTAATGAGTTTAATCGTATTTCTACTTGCACCACCTCACACGAAATTTGGAAACTTTTGGAAGTGACCCATGAGGGCACTAACAAAGTCAAAGACACTAGGTTAGATATGTATCGTCAAGACTTTGAGAGTTTCACAATGCACCCACACGAGTCAATCACTGAAATGTTTACTCGTTTTACTGATGTTTGCAATGGGAGAAAGTCCCTTGGTGATGATGTTTCAGCAGAAACAATGGTGAAGAAAATTATTTGGGTCCTACCAAGCTCTTGGGCACCAAAGGTGATGGCAATCCAAGAAGCGAAAGATGTCAAGAAGATGCCGGTTGAAGAACTCATAGGGTCACTCATGACTTATGAGATTACCATGAAGAGGCAAGCCGATAAAGAAGGAAAGATCTTCAAGGAGAAAAAGAACATTGCTTTCAAGGCAAAGGAAGAAAGCTCCTCCGATGATAGTGAATCCGAGATGGCTCAACTAGCAAGGAAAATGAGCAAGTTCATGAAGAAAAAGAAGAAATTTCAAAAGGCACGAAAGGAAGAGCCAAAGGCGGAGAAAGAAATTACTTGCTTTGAATGTGGAAAGAAAGGCCACATCAAACCGGAGTGCTCCATTTTCAAGAAAAGGTTAAAAGAAAAGAAAAACAAGAAGGCCTTCAAAGCATCAACATGGAGTGCAAGTGATGACTCCATGTCTTCAAGCAACTCAAGCGATGAAGATGGAAAATGCCTAATGGCATTTGATGAGGTATCCTCTTCTCACTCTTCTTCTCACTCTTCTTCCTCATCTTCTCCTTTTGATAATAATATGTCTTATGAAGAACTCCAAAATGCAAGAGATCAATTAGAGGAAGGTTTTCACGAACTTACCTCTAAATTTTTGTCCTTGAAAAAGAAAAACAAAACTCTTATTTCCGAAAAAGTCAAACTTCTCAAAGAGAATGAGGAGCTTGCCCTTAAAGTCAAAAATATTCCAAATGTAGATTCTTTAAATTCTACCATTAAGGATTTGAAGGAATCTCTTGCCAAGTTCACCCAAGGTGAACAAAACTTAACTAAATTACTAGGTTCTCAGCGTTCGGCTAGAACCACACATGGACTTGGCTATAACAAGCAATCCACTTTTTCTAGGGCACCCACTACTTTTGTAAGGGGGAGCTCTCAATACAAATTTTGTAATTATTGTAAAAAGACCGGTCACATGATTTATGAATGTGATTGTAAAAATGCTAGGTATGGAAGACCCAAATCCATTACCTACTCGGATGAGTATCATAGAAGGAATCCCTCTAGAACATTATGGGTTCAAAAGTCTCTTTTTGCTAATCTTTCCGGACCCAAACTTATATGGGTACCAAAATATCTTCTTTCTTGATTTTGTAGGATAAACGCCAAAAGAGTAGGACCTCTAAAGGGTCGTGGTATCTTGACAGCGGTTGCTCAAGGCACATGTGTGGCGATCCCTCCGAGTTCAACTCACTTGAAGAATTCGATGGAGGATATGTCACCTTTGGTGATAACTCAAAAAGCAAGATCGTCGGAATAGGTACCATTGGTTTTGGTAGATCCTCTTTTATTAAAGATGTTTTATTAGTTAAAGGTTTAAAGCATAATTTAATTAGCATTATTCAACTTTGTGATAGTGGTTTTTCAGTCAATTTTCAAAATGATTTATGCAATGTGTTAGATTTTCAAAACAAGTTGATATTTTCTGCTTCCCGTTTTCAAAATGTTTACATTATTGATTTAAAATCTCTAGCTAGCCAAAATGTTAAATGTTTAAGTGCTCTTGACAATGAGTCTTGGCTTTGGCATAGAAGATTGGGGCATTGTAGCTCTCATTCACTTCTAAAGCTTAATAAGAACAAGCTCATTCGTGACCTTCCTAAACTTAAATTTAAGAAAGATTTGATTTGTGAGCCATGCCAACTTGGTAAGCAACACAAGTCTTCTTTCAAATCTAAGAAGGAATTGTCCACCTCAAAATCTCTTGAACTCCTTCATCTTGATCTTTTTGGTCCTACTCCCGTAGCAAGCTTAGGTGGAAAATCCTATACCTTAGTTATTGTTGATGACTTTTCTCGTTTTACTTGGGTTTTCTTTTTAGCCCATAAGAATGATGCTTGTAAAACCTTTTTGAAATTCTCTAGGAAAGTAGAAAACGAAAAAGGATATAAAATCATATCTCTTCGTAGTGATCATGGTGGTGAATTCGAGAACAAAGAATTCGATGAATTGTGTTCCTCTCAAGGATACAATCACACCTTCTCTGCCCCTAGGACTCCTCAACAAAATGGAGTGGTTGAAAGGAGAAACCGAACTCTCCAAGAAATCGCTCGAACCCTCCTTAGTGAATTCGACCTCCCTCAATATTTTTGGGCCGAGGCGGTAAACACTGCTTGTTATACTATTAATAGAGTCCTTGTAAGACCCCTTCTTAAGAAAACCCCCTATGAACTTTGGAAAGGCAAATTGCCCAAAGTTGGTTATTTTAAAGTGTTTGGGTGTAAATGCTTTATCCTTAACACAAAAGATAACCTAGGGAAATTTGATGCCAAATCCGATGAAGGTATTTTTCTTGGGTACTCCAACTCAAGCAAAGCCTATCGTGTCTTCAATAAACATTCAAAAACCATTGAAGAATCATCTCATATCAAATTTGATGAAACTCTTCCAAAACCTCACCCGGTCATTGAGGATGTTGAAGATAAGCTTGATAAGCTTCATTTGGATGATTCCTCTTCTCCTCCCAAGGAGGATGACCATCAAGAACCCTCTTCACCTTCTTCGCCTTCCACCTTGCCTAAGGTTTGGAAACCTTCTAGAGAACATCTTTTAGAAAATTTCATAGGTGACCTTCAAGCCGGTACTCGAACTAGAAGATCTATCCTCAATGAAGTTGAACATCAAGCCTTCATTTCTCACCTAGAACCTCAAACTGTTAATGATGCCATTAATGATGAGAATTGGGTTCTTGCAATGCAAGAGGAACTAAATCAATTCTCTAGAAATGATGTTTGGACTCTTGTTGAAAGACCCAATGATCATCCAATTATTGGCACTAAATGGGTTTTTAGGAACAAACATGATGATCAAGGAAACATAACCCGGAACAAGGCTCGCCTAGTAGCTAAGGGATATAATCAAGAAGAAGGAATCGATTATGGTGAAACCTTTGCCCCCATTGCTAGGTTAGAATCCATTAGGATCTTGTTGGCATTCGCCGCCCACTTAAATTTTAAGCTTTTTCAAATGGATGTTAAAAGTGCTTTTTTAAATGGTTTTATTTCTGAAAAAATCTTTGTTGAACAACCTCCCGGTTTTGAAGATCCAAAATTTCCAAATCATGTTTTTAAGTTAACCAAGGCTCTTTATGGCTTAAAGCAAGCCCCTCGAGCTTGGTATGAGCGGTTAACAAAATTTCTTTTAGAAAATGATTTTAAAATGGGTCAAGCCGATTGTACCCTCTTTTTAAAACACACTTCAAAAGAACTTTTAATAGTCCAAATTTATGTTGATGATGTTATTTTTGGTTCTACCAAAGAATCTCTTTGTACTGATTTTTCAGGTTTAATGAGAAAAGAATTTGAAATGAGTTTTATGGGAGAATTGAAATTTTTTCTTGGTTTTCAAATCTTTCAAAATTCAAAAGGTATTTCTCTAAGCCAAAGCAAATACACAAACGAGCTTCTAAGTTGTTTTGGTATGGATCAAGTAAAGGAAATTAGTACACCCATGAGTACTTCAGGTAAGCTTACGTTAGACGAAGCCGGGAAACCAGTGGATAACAAGCTTTATAGGAGTATGATCGGGAGTCTACTTTACCTAACTGCGACCCGTCCTGACATCATGTTTAGTGTTTGTCTTAGTGCTCGTTTTCAAGCCAATCCTAAAGAATCTCATCTTAAATCGGTCAAAAGAATTTTTAAGTATTTAAAAGGATCAAAAAATCTTGGTTTATTTTATCCCTCAAATACTTATTTTGAACTATCTTCTTATTCGGATGCTGATTTTGGCGGATGTCAATTAGATCGTAAGAGTACTAGTGGAACCTGTCATCTGCTAGGCAAGTCCCTTGTTTCGTGGAGTAGCAAGAAGCAAAATTGTGTTGCTCTTTCTACTACCGAGGCCGAGTATGTAGCCGCTGGCAATTGTTGTACCCAAATTATTTGGATGCAACACACTCTCTTGGATTATGGTCTTTCCTATGATCATGTCCCTATTCGGTGTGACAACACTAGTGCCATTAGTATCTCTAAGAATCCAATACAACATTCTAGGACAAAGCACATAGACTTAAGACATCATTTCCTTCATGACCATTTTCAAAAAGGGGATATCACTTTGGACTTCATTTCCACTGATTTCCAATTAGCTGATATCTTTACCAAACCGCTCCTAGTTGAACGTTTTGATTTTATTAAGGGGGAGTTAGGAATGATTCGTCAATGAGCACTACTAAATATTTGACTCTTTTTGGCTTGCTTTTATCTCTTTTTAAGTTATTTAAACTCTTTTTATTTTATTTTATTTTTTTGTGAATTTCAATACCACCGGTCAACCGGTGGTACATCACCGGTTAACCGGTGGTGTCGGGTTTTGCTTTTTGGGCCGACCCGAGGAAGGGTTAAAAACAATTTTAAAACCCTTCCTCCCTCATTTCTCTCTTCTCTCTCGGGCTGCTCCTCCTAAAACCGCAGGTCCTCCAAACCCTAGCCTCCCTTCTTGGTTTTTGACCTCTCAAACCTCCTTTCATCTCTTAATCTCTTTCTTTTTTTCCCTTTGCCATCATGGGACCTCGCTCTACACGCAAAGGCAAGGGAATCGCTCAAGAAGCTCCTCCTCCTCCTTCAATCCCTCAACTCCCAGACATTTGGCATGACAAAGTCATTTTGCCGGGTAGAGTAATTGATTATTCTTGGCTGTCTACTGCTCGTCTTGAGCTTTTCTCGATTATTGAGTATCAACATTGGCATTCTTTTTTTGAGCCACCCGAAAAGGATGTCATTTATCCTCTTCTTGTCAAAGAGTTCTATGCTCATTTGACGTGGTCTGTTTCTGATGACATTGATACCATCTCCTCCACTGCTCTTGGGCAACCCATCACCATCACCTCTTTGGAGATTGCCAGGATGCTGGGGGGTTCCTCATGTTGGACCCCATGCTTTTGCTCAGGGGGAGTTTCCACGGGACCGTGAGTTTGATATAGCCGTAGCCCTTGAGCATCTCACAGGGCAACCCACAAATCCTATTGTCAAGCTCTCCCAGCTCTCTCCTAACCATCGTATTATTGAGCGCCTCATTCAAACTTCCCTTGCGCCCCGTATCGGGGATCATGACAATGTCAAATTCATTGACATTTATCTTCTCTCATTTATCACCCGAGGCATACATTTCAATTTGGTCCGGTTTCTGTTCCGGGCCATGACTTATGTGGCTGAACACCCGCGCCGGTCCAAAACTCTACCCTACGGACGTTTCTTGACTAAAATCTTGTCCTTTCTTGATGTGCCTCTTCATGCTACTTCCTTCGAGCAGCCAACGAAGGATAGCATTGTGAATTTTATGATGGTGCAACGAATGAACATCCGTTGGCACCCTTGGCGTCAGGAATGGATTGTGGACAAGGACGGTCTTCTCAAGGCCTACTCTCCTCAGACTCATTCCCATCCTCCTGCCAATGCCATGCCTCCTGCTATTGCCGCGGCCTACCCTCTTTCAGACAGTGAGGGTAGTGATGATGATGAAGAGGAAGGAAGTGGTGACAGCGAAGGTGAGGCTGATGCTGCTGCTGATGAGGAGGCTGGAGAGGGTGATGATGCACCTGAGCCTACTGAGGCTGTGCCCCCTCCTGCTGATGCTAGTGGCTTGCCGGTGACGGCTGATCAGTTCCTACGCTTCCAGGATCAGATTGAGACCCGGCTGGAATTGCAGTTTTCCTACATCAGCTCTCAGTTTGATCAGCTCCACTCACGGATTGATTCTCTAGATCGTCGCTTTGAGGCGGTCCAGGCTCCTCCGGCTCCTCAGACCTTCAGGCGTCGCCGTCATTCTTGGCCATCTAGGAGTGAATAGAGCCGTCCCTGTTTATGACTTGTCTTTGTATTTGTTTTTTGAACTTCCTTTGTAATGTTTCATCTCTTATAAAATTCAAGTTGTCTTTTCTATCCATCCTTTTTTTGTCATTGCTTACCTCTTTTTTATTGCTTTTCTAACTTTCTTTCATACATTTCCTCCTATTTTGATAATCCCAAAGGGGGAGAAAATCTCTCTATTACATTCTTAATTACTTTTCATTTAATTAAGTGCTCTTTTTAAAAGTTCAATTTTACTTTAGTACTTTCATCAAGTTTTTTTTAAATGGTTAAGTTTCTTATTTCAGTTATTTCTCTTAAATGACCTATGGTTACAGTTTCAAAATGAACCATTCTCTTTATTTCAATCCTTTCAAGATTAATATCTTTCAACACATGGTACATCTATGAAATTCTTGTATTAAAATGATCTCTAAAGTTTTCCCTGTACAAGTTTCTTTTTCTTTTTTACTTGGCATACCCTTTTTAAAAGATTTCTTATTTGTGATTGTGATCATCAAAATAGGGGGAGATTGTTGTACCCCTCTCTCTTGGATTTTAATGATCACAATCACTCTCATCGTGATCTAATATTGTTTCATGTGTTCTTGTTAAATAGGCATGTTTTCAGGAGCAAGAAGTGGCAAAGGAGGAAAAGTGGACTGTTTTCAAGTCCACCGGCCAGCCGGTGTGAGACCACCGGCCAGCCGGTAAGGGCACCGGCCGGCCGGATCCAGCCCATCGGCCAGCCGGTGGACCAGGCAGAAGGCCCTTCCCTCTGCCAGGTGCCACCGGTCAACTGGTGTATGGCCACCGGCCGACCGGTGGGTCCAGACAGAATGGCATACATTCTGTCCCGACCACCGGCCAGCCGGTGGACTCCTCACCGGCCAGCCGGTGGACTCCTCACCGGCCAGCCGGTGGAACTCCTTCAAATAGTGAGACCTACTGTCTCACCACCGGCCAGCCGGTGGCCTTCTCACCGGCCAGTCGGTGGATCCTGGGCAGAAGCACTCTCCACCTTCCAAGGCACCGGCCAGCCGGTGGACAAGCACCGGTCAGCCGCTAAGCAAAGTCAAACTAGCCGTTGGAGCTTGACCAGACTTGTCTACTTGATCCCCAACGGCTCCGAAAGCCCTCCAACGGCCATATTGAAGTATTTGGGAGTATTTCTCCTATAAATAGACATCCATGGATGCCGGGAAGACCACCGATCATATACCGAAGCATACCAAAGCTATTTTGATCATTTGAGGCTCCTACGACAATTCTCAAAGGCCACTTGAGATCCAATTGCCATCCTTGAAGCTTGGGCTGCCTCTACATCAACTACACTCACCTCTTGGCGCTCAAGGCTTCCTCTAGTTTGTTCTAACTTATTTACTTCAATTGTTTAGTTCTTAATTGGGATTGTATTAAAACAAACCACCCTTTTTCTTCCTTCTTTCAATTTGGGCTTCTTGCTACAACCATAATAAAAAAGCAAGCTGTAAGAAGGTGATCTATCCTACCTTAAAATGGCTAGTGGGTTTCTTGCTATAACCATTAAAAAGCAAGCGGTCGTATAAATCTCCCAACGGTTGAGTTGGGAGCGGAGACGTAGGCTTGAGTTTAAAGCCGAACTCCGTTATCAATTGTGTCTTGCCATTTTACTTTCCGCTGCATTTAAATTTGTTTTAAATTGTTAATTAATTTTAAAAAGGCAATTCACCCCCCCTCTTGCCATCACCTCCGACCCAACAGGAAAAATATTGAGAATCAAATAATGATATATACACTATAAGAAATGAATCCCAATAGATTTTTTCTATGAAGAGGATCTCAAATTGATGATTTTGAGCATCCATGTGGGGTGTATTTATACATGTAATTCATTCTTCAGAAAATTTTCACTCTATAGTATGAAAAAGGAGAATGAATATAATTTAATAATTTTCTATAAAATAGATATTATAAATTAATATTTAACATCATAGGTTCATGAATCCAACTAAATAATTTTTATATGGAATAAGAATTTAAAAGATAATTGGAAATTGATTCGGGAGGGACTAATTTGACTACTAATCCTGGGAAAAATCAAAAAAAATATTAAATAGAACATTGGATTGTGGGGGTGGTTCACAAATGAATAAAAATATCACATATTGATCGCATAGAAGTTCAAAAACAAATTTTGTATTCATTATTCAAAGGGTATGAGGGTTTATTTAGATCAGTTAAGAAATATGATACTAATATCGATGAAATGAGAAACTAATATAAGATACTCAAGGTTAATTGTGTTTTAATACGGATAATTTTGAAACATGACTATAGGTTCATATGTAATAAATAATATAGGGCATATATTAGGAATAGTGAAAAATGGTATTTTCAAATTCTTCAAGCACACTAGTGGTTATGAAATCATTTATTGAACACATTATAGGTGTAAAGGGATAAAACATTAAATTTTTATAGTATTTGGTTATCTAAATTGGATGTACTAATCAATCTGAATAGGTTACCATATCATGAAAATTTCTATATCCATACCATATTTTATGTTCAGATAAATGGGTCGAATACGTTATGATTTAAAATTTTCTAAGAGTAGTGGGTCTAGTGGATATATATTGACAATATTTAGGGTATAGTAATTTTCCAAAAAAATACTTCTTCAATTAAATTTATGCTGTAATGTTTAAATGATCCATAATATGAATTTTCATAATATGAGGAGATGTTAATTTTCCTACAATACATAATTTAGTATATATTATGTGTATAATGTATATTTCCCCTATAAGTTTATGGGTTTTCTATGTAATCCATTGAAACTGTTAATTATTTATGAAAATCATTGGCCTAGTGTTTTATAGTTTTAAAGTCACAAAACATTGAATATAAAATTAAGAATTTATTTAATCATTTGGGAAAGGAATACACTATCTGAATAAATATCATGATGTTAGTATAGAAATATTCAAGACTGGATATATATAATTTAAGTCCATGATTATTGGAATGAATTTATAGTAGGAAAAAGGATAATAGATATACACATCAACAAATATCCCCTGAGAAAATGAATGAATCCATAAATTTTTTAATATAACATATATCATCCATGAAAAGAATATAATAGATAATGAAATGATTTAAATGAAGTGATTATACTATAGGAGGAGGGTTGATTCTGGTGAAACATTTTTGTAGTAAGAGAATAATAAATATGGGAATCACTACTTTTCATTGTATAACATGAATCAAGAAACACAAATATTCAATAAGGGATTATTTTTTATTATAATAAGACCATTTGGTGAAAAACATGAATTATAAAACATAAACACTAAGATTGACTAGAGAATTCGATGGAGAAAGATCTTCAACTAATCTTATAATAGGACATCACAATGTCTCAATTTATTATATATCAAAAAGAATATATTGTTATACAGTTCATATAAAAGATTCATCAAAGATCTCATGAATGGAATACATCATAGTGAAATGGATGGTTGTCCAAATATGGGAAGTGAGGAACCCAAAAAGCATTAGATATCAATAACATGGTAAATATAAATGGATTCATCTAAATAAAATGTCGTGTATTGATCAAACGTGTGATTGTAAAGGAATGTTCATATGTTTTAGTAAGGAATGAAAATGTAATTTCTGGTCTACCATGAGATGACAGTTCCTGAATTCAGTGCATATGTCATGATAATTAGAAAATAGTAAAACATGTTAATATTCGATGGATTTTTTTTCAAAATTTAGGTTAGCCATAAAATTCGGGATGATAGATGTTTCCATATCTATTGAATATACTATAAAGTAATTCTCTTATGTCTGTTGATCTATTTCACAGCATGATATTTTTTAAGTAATTTTTATATTGAATGTAATGTTGAAATAATTTAAATATTATTTTTGATGGACTCGTTAATATTTATTTTATGATTTAATGGATATATCAATTCATCATTTATATTTATGGTCTGACTATTATGCCTTCAATCATTATGATTAGTGTTAAATGGAAGAGGTATTTATGTCATATCATTTAATTTCATAAGTTTATGAAATCAAGTCATATATTTTATAGTCATGGGATAATGAACATACAATATATAGATAATATTATCATGAATAATAATCTATATTATGTACTTTAGAGTCTTATAGAATGAATCCATTCAATTAACATGGTCCATCTGGCCATATACTTATCTATTGGAGTGTAAATGAATTTTATACATTGAAAATGTATTTTGGATTCTCTAACTCAATTAGGCTTATATCAATCTACCAATGGATAAAATATTTAAAGAAAAAAATATTTTGATTACATGTCTCAAAATTTGATTATACAGATAATGACCATGACAATCCTTCAAAATATCTTCCATGTGTATCATTCTAAATGATATATTAAGAAGGTGGTGATATAAGGAATAAAAAATATATGGGGGCCATATTATCATTAATAAAAGAATATTCCTTGTTTCCCTTATAATCATGGAGTGATGAATCATGATTCTTTTATATATGTTACATTTTTTTAGGATTGAAACATATATGAAGAATATATTTAGATTTAATTGGATCAGTATTCCGTTAATCTATCTACTTCTGAGAAAAAAAAATTAATATGAAGCACATATTTATATTATTTTATAATATTTGGTGGTAATGATAACATTTAGAATGATATTTCAATATATCCTACAAGAGTTTCTTCATACATGGGACCTCAATAAATTTTTTCTCACATGTTGTGGTGAAATATTATAAAACATGACATTATTAAACAAAATATACCTCGAATTATCTACAATGAGAGATGTATGAAAACTCTATAACCCTTGTGTTTGACATTTTCAATTATTGGAATGGGAAAATGGTTACTGTTGATATATTTGTTGTGTTTGGTTATTCATAATTAACTAAAAAGTAAATCTTTATCCTATTGATAATATGAATATCAAGGGTGCCACCGCTAGACTAGGGAACTTAGACTATCTTGGGGATTGTTTGATAATATTAGAGGTTGAATGATGTTCAAAAGAAACACTTTGTGGGTGTGATTAATACGAAAATACCCTAATATTTTTTTCTTCGGTTACTTCATTGAAATTAAGAATACTATAATAGGATTCTAAATTCACCGTATAGAAATAAATCTAGATGAACACCACATATATTTTCTGGATATTTTCAATTTAACACTAGAACAAAATGATTAGTTTTTTAGCATATGTGGCCATTACATAAGAAGGGTTTCGATTAGTATAAGTCATGATGAAACTTATAAATCCCAACCACTATAAAAAACTAATTATATCCTAGACTAGTGGCATCGTCAAGTCCTAAACAAGACTCTTCATATGCTTGAGGTTAACAATTAGTAGTACATGACTAATGAGGTAGATTAGTGTGATTATTCTATAATATAAGAGTAAATCAACACTATAGATAAAATCATATAAATATAACACCCTGGTGAGGTAAGAAAAATAAAAATATTCCCTTTCAATAATAATTTTGATGGACATAATAACTTCAATAAATTCATACATCTATAGAGAACTGTATAAAATTATGAATGAAAAAATATAAAGAGACTTGAAAACCCACTAGAATTTTTTCATGTCTGAACATGGTCCAAAGCCAATTCTCCTTCATAGAAACCATATAATCAATAATTCAATTCCCAAAACAACAACCAAAAATGAAATAATGGAAACTACCCAGTTACTAAGGATCTATGGAAACCTGATATTGGTGTGATTGTAACCCAGTAGGGATCCACAAAAGAAATTCCCAACATAATCAATCAATAATATTTCACATTGATGTTTTATATAAAATTAAATACCATTTTTCAAATTAATATTTATAAATTTGTTCATTAAAAAATATGAAAAAAACTATTGAACATGCTCTATTATGACACATTACACCAGTCTATACCTTTATAGAAAATTATAGTGAGTCTATTGTTATGGTATACAGAATCAGATTACTTGTTCTATTGTATAAATCCATAGAAACAACTTTTTCAATACCCAGAGAAAACCCAAATCGTGTATTTGGGATTTCTATATTAAGAAGACTCCAAGGGAATCTGCAGGGCATAACCCATAAGATTCCACTATATCACATATTTTTTTATAATCGCATTGAAACACCATTTAATTAAACAATAATGGCATGATTTTAATCCATAGTTTACACGCTGAACATTCTTCAAAAATAGATCTCGTCTCATTTCACTTAACTAAGGTACCAGATAATAATAAATGAAATGAATTGGTGGGATTTTATATATAATAAATTTAAAAAATCTATGAAGGATCCAACCTAATAGATTCCTAGTAATTAGTCTAGGTAAATATAATGAATCACTATATTTATTATGTTTCATTGGACCCTAATTAAACTAATCTTTTCATCAAACCATGAAATCATTCTATGTCCATTATTGGAATCTAGGGATTTTTCCTAGCATTCCACACTAATCTATTTCATATTGAATCAACCAAATATATCTATTTCACTCCATTAGACATAATAAAAATACACATAACACTCATTCCAATCAATCATTTATTTTTTCTTTAAATAACATATTTTAATCCATTAATTTGAAATTTCCATTTATAATCACTATTTCATTTTTCAGCAGCATCCCTTAGTTCCCTTTTTCCAACATACCATCATGGAAAATTTTCATTTCCAAATAATTAAAATAATTCATTAACATTCCCTGTTTACTTTTGATCATTATATATTTAATATAATCCATAAATATCTAATGATTGAATAAATATGGTTCTATTCACAAAATGTGTTGGAAGACAACATTTATGTTACATACTTGACCTCTATTTAATCAACAAAATCCATTAAAATTTATTTTTAATAGTCATACCTTTTCCCACTTGATATATAATTTTATCAACTAATTACATTATTATAAACAAATATAAAGATTCTAGTGGTGCATTTAATTGGTAAATCCCTACATAAAGGTCTCTAACACATTTCAAAATGAATTTAATAATCGAAAATAAATAAAGGTATGTTATAACTAATTTTTAGGGTGACCACATTTAAAACACATAAAGAGTTAAAAACCGTTAAATTTTATAATACTAAATTGGACTATGGGTTATTTAGAGGAACAAAGTACCTCATATATGATATTTTCCCATATTAACTCTTATCCTCGCAACCCACTTCTCCGGGACAACCATGATAGGTTCCAAATTCTCAAATCACTTATGATCCCATCTTACATAAAAACATACCAAATTATATATTTATAATAAAATTATAAAAATTTAACAATATACATGTAAACAAAAAAATCTAATATCTTTGCAATATAAATCCAAATACTTACAAGGTACACCTTCCACACATAAACCTAGAGAAACTCTCTTTCTAATGGTTGTGCCATCCTCCAATAATTCACTCAAGAAAAATCCATATCAACAAAAATGATGACCATTATTGAGAATATTTAAATTTTTCATGAAACCCATGATGAAATAACGTATCCACATAACTAAAACGAAACAAGTTCTGATAGTGTGATAATTCTACCTTAAGAAATTCTAATGCCAGGTATCAAAAATACCCATTAATCAAGACATGCTCCCACCATGATGTTGTAGAATCATATATTTAATCCATATCCCAGAGAACAAGAAATTAATTAATGTAAAGGTGTAGTGGAAATGATATCACCTATTGGATGATCACATAATGAAAAATTATGAATCAAATCCAAATAACCCCATGGTTATGGGGAGGATGAAGTAGAAGAGTATAGGGGAGATATTTGGTTGGTGCGATCCAAAAACGTCGGAGAAAGAGGGTGTACCCTCTAAAAACTATAGAGGGTAAAATTGTAATTATCCCCCTTAAAAATAGATCATCATACTGTTGGTGTTCCCTAGATGACTGGTGGATTCGGGCAGTTTGTCATGGAACTGGTAGTCTCCACTGGCTCACAAGTGCAGATCCATCATCTAGCTAGTAGTTTCTTTCTAGACAGTTGAATTCCTAGACTAGTCCATAGCTTGTTGGTTACTTCAGGATACATCCTTTATAACTTATAATATCCACCAAACCTTATTTTAATCTTCATATAATATCCCACCCTAAAACAATATCTTCAAACTCCATCTAAAGGGATATAATCATTAAGTATACTCAACAAAACATTGTTTCGTAAAATAACCTCTTATTAAAAAATAAGATAAATACTTTCAGAAATTAAAATCCATCTATACTCATGGTATATTATAACGCAATTTACATTCTAATTGATATATTTTTTGGATTATGATACAAATCCATGTTTTAAATCAAGTGATTAGATCTTTATTACTAAACCAATCCTGAAATCCTTTATCAAATACAATTTACATGTATGTGGTTCATTTCGTATAACATATTCTCTTATTATAGGGGAAGAGGATATAAAATAAGATTGAGACTCAAAATATTATATCAATCTATTGAAGTATTTTTCAAGATTTCAGCCTTTATAACTAGTTGAAAATTCATCATATCTTTCTGATACCTTGTTAGTGGAAAAAAAGGATTCCATTTCCCTAAAATCATTTTTATTGTTATTCTTATTCATCACTTGAATAAGATTAATGGATATAATGTGGTCATAAAAATTGAAATAGGTTCTCATTTTTTTTTAAAATTCATGTTTTATTGTTTGGTTGGATGGTTCTCGTGGGGTTTTTTTTGTGGGAAAATATTTAAGGGTATTTTTAGTGTGATGGGTTCTTTGGTTTTGTTCAGTGGGGTGGTTCTAGTTTGTTTGTTTGGTGGTATTGTTCCAATTAGCATGTAAGTTCATTATATTTTCTTATTTGAGTTTTATTTAATACTAATTACCATTTAAAAATTGGTATTATTCATTTTATTGTTTTATGACATGGTATGACTATTATGGGTTTGGGATATTATGTAGTTATGATTATTTAGTTTATATCCTTTTTTATTCTACATTGTTATGAATTTTTATCCATTTTTATTTTATTTTATGTTAACATCATCCCCTAATAATAATACCTTAGCATAAATGATAGTCTAGACTCTTCTTATTTGGTTATTAACATGAGGTTTTGTTATGTTTCACCTCAATGATAGGATCATGGTATGGTGGGAAATTATAATTTATTGAAATTGTAAATTTACTTCCATTCAAATGAATTATAATAGTTCAATTGTATATAACATGATATAAATATTTTAGTATCATATATGTGAATGTATAGGTCAATACGTTGATATGTAAAGGAATCATGGTACCATGAATGTCATCAAAGATAAAAAAATTCTCACTCCCATATTCAAAATGGAAACCATGCCCAATATCATATATAATTTTAATATAAATGATTGTGATAGTCATATAAAAAACATTAAAATATTATTATAATTTTATTATAATGAATCCCATAGGCTACTAAAAGATACTAAATCTTTAATAACAGACTTAATACCAAAGGGGTGAAAATCTGTTAGGTTAAATATGTGGTAGAAGTTAATGGTGATGGATTTCTGGAAGTATATGATATACCTCTCCAAATAAGTATTGATGTAAATATATAAGTGAATTTTAGTTTCCAAACCCAAAGATTGTAAATATAAAGATGATTGATAATGAGATCAATTCATCAAAGAAGATCAGACAAGGGATAAAACATGGAAAATTCCATCCCTACATAATTGTTTCGTAGATAGAGACCCATTGGAATATATAACATAATTTATACTCTAAACGATGTGTAATTATTTGAAAACATATTTATCATATGGTCCACAATAAAAATCTATATTATGATTTGACAGACACTATAATAACCAATGGTTGGATGCTAGGTTCAATGGATACAAAGAAATCATTTAGAGAGATTTAGGTAATAACATTTTGCAATGATAAAAATAATAAAAAAATAAAAAAAATAAATATTAACTCTATTATAATAAAATGATCCTTTTTCTAAATATAATAATGTATATAAAATTAATAAAATGATGTACATATTTTAAATAATATATTCATGTTATATAGAAGATGATTTTTTTCACCCTTAAACAAACCATATAAAAAAATCTAAAAATATCAAACCAAATGTTTAAACAATAATCGAATTTCTTATCTTGATATAGCTCCCATCCACTAGAATCAACCTCAATATTCCATTTTACTATTAAAACAACATTAAACCCAAATGGTGATGTTATTTATACTACATAAACCATTATATTCAAAGTTAAAACGTACATACAAGGTATATATATTGAATGTAATTATATTTATCTTTATATGAATACATAAGGCGTCATAACTTTTTTCATTTTATAGTAATTGATTCATGTGTATATGAAATGGTTATATTGAAATTATGTAAAATATTTAAAATATACAATTATGAATTTTGAGGAAAAATTATCATATGAATTATTAATGAGAATCAACCAAGTACATTATTATGTAAAAACAATTTACCTAAAAGAAACCAAATATATTACCATTGTGGTTACGGGTCAAACATTGGATGATCATATAGATCACAACATTTATAAAGAAAATGTTCTATGAAATATTGTTGTAATGGATTATAATGCCACATAACCCTTATAAAATTTTTAGACATTGATAATATAATTTTCTCACCTATTTATGTTATATATATATATTATGAATATACATGATAGGGACCATGAATAACATATCGACGCCCTGTATAGTCTATCTAATCACCCCACATAACATGTTTATTTTTGGAATAAAGGTGATATGCACCTTTTATAAAAATATTAATGTGATATGACTTTAAATTAGACATATTATATAACAAATTATTTATAACAGTATATAATATGGTCACCCTATATAAAAAATCAACTCCATGTCCTGAATAGTGAGACACATATATTATAAATTCATACTATGAAAATCCAAGTCAAATAACTTATATAACAAATTGATACCACAAATAGATATATATCAAACCAAGTAAAAATTATATATATCCCAAATATATAAATAAAACACAATAAAAATAATATTGAGGTGATAGATAGAAAAGTCAGACAACATATATAAAAACCCCGATCACATATTTATCTAATAGACATTCTACTCCAAAATTTTACCAAGAAAATTCAACATCTTTCTATAATAATTTTTAAATAATTTTTAATTCATATAAATTTTAATAGTTTAAAATTTGTATCACAATTAAATATCTATTTTAAAATAATAATCATAACATCCATAATAAATACCCATTATGAACACATGTTTAATTAATTCAATTGTCAAATTCTATTTCACACCATCCCTTTAGTCTTATTTATTTTTTATATGACCATTCATGGTAGATTTAATTTTTTCCACAAATAATGTGATATAAAAATAAAGGAAGTAATTTATACAATAGATCATGTTTCAATACCATATAAATAAGGTAAACAAAGAATAATTAACCATATGAGATAAATAAGTCAACTATTAAACCAATAAATATTTCAGTAATATAATTACAATTTTATTTTTAAAATTATTAATTCAAATTAATCAATATAATTTTAACCACATTTTATTTCAAATTTTAGTTTTTATTTATAAATTAAAACTAAAAATTTTTATCCCCAAATATATATTACATTAAATTAAATTCAAATAAACAATAAAATAGTAATTGAATCTATGACTATTTTATATAATTTTATTTTGATCCATTATAATTAATATAAATGTTTTTAATTTAAATTGGGATATTTTATGTTAACATGAAGTTTTATTAAACATAATTCACAAGCGTTGATTCTCAAAACTATAGAAACCATACATTAATATGCTCTAATATAGTTGATCTGAACTATATAAAAATTATTGGAGTGTATTTTAAATTAATCACCAATCATATCAAACAAAATATAAATAATAAAGGTAATATTATAAAAATAATTCATAAATCTATTATAGATACACAATATTTATAAACAAATAATTTCAGAAGATATGGAATACCATACCTATGGTCATTGGATCTTACTACTACAATCAAATTATCGTTAAATAGTTTATAGAAGGTGGAATAGATAACAGAAGATAAGTAATATTTAATTACTATAGAAAGTGTGGTCATTTGGTTATACCCAAATTTGGTGTAGGAAGAGTGTGGGTTTAATTAGATATGATTATTAAAAAATGTGTAGAATCATTTTTAGCGGTTAGAGTAAGGAATAGAGTCTTGGTGGAACTGCACCAATGTTAAGAAAATCTATAAAAATCTCAGTGGAACTCCATTATGAATTAAATGAAATAGAGATATGTCTAATATATTTTTATCTCCCAAAAATCTCAAAGACCCAAAATTAATGTTTCTATAGGGAACTATTAAACACGGCTAGAATGAAACCTAATCCATTTCAGAATACTCACTCAATTGGACCCATTTAACTGAGTTCTTATACAAATTCCCTCATCGATAAATGTAAAATAATAAGATTAAAATTTAAATACTAACCCATAAATTCTAGTCATTACATAATTTAAAACCAAATATTTCTCATCGATGAGACAAATTATAGTTTAAAAAATCAATTTCGGACACCTTTAATCATATCAAACTAATTTACCTTCTTCTAATATACTTATTTTTCATGAACATGAACTCTGTATGACATCAAAACCAATGTTATAATTTCCCACTTTTTTCATGTTTGGTCTATTCACCCATATTTACACTATAATGGAATTGTTATTTATATATTGAATTTTGAATCACATTACTAAAAATATATAACACTTAATTTAATGATTTTTTTATATATTATATTTTTAGGATGTTTTGGTTTTTTGGTCCCATTATCAAATTTCCTCTATAGAAAATTCAGCGCATGACACATGTCAAAATCTATAACCATAAAATTAAAAAATCAGTATTCCCATTAATAAATAAGGTCAAAATATTTATCATATAATGTGTAAATATCAATTAAAAATAAAAAATTCCAACTATAAATCATAGGGATTTAATATGATTCCCATGAAAAATATCATTTGGAAGATGAGAGGTATTGTAGATAGTCCATCTCTAATGTATGTTTTATGATATGTTTTTAATATATATTTTTTAGTATTTAATAATAAATTTTAATATATATATATACCATTATTTTAATATAACATATCTAATAGACGAAAATATTAAATAATTATTTATATATAGGACATTAGTGGATCCCTCTTCACATACTTGTCTCTTTGAGGAATAACCCAATAAAGGCCACATTAGCATTGATGTACATGAGAAAACACACTTTGGATGCTAAAAGTTTGAGGTTCACCTTCATAAAATAGTTATATATAGTATTTTGAGGTGGGGAGACCAACAAATGAATAGTGGCTTATAAAAGATTCAAAATAGATATTACTTCTTTAAATAAAGACTATTTTACATAATCATAGATTATATCTAACTTCATTTATAAGAATTAATGTAGACTGGGACATTTTTTATCATATGTTTATCAAAAAATTATGTTTCCTATAACTCAACATTCATTGACCCATGGTGGTGACCACATTTAAAAATGTCAAATGACCAATTTCTAATGATACATGAGGTTACATAGCTATTTGAGCATCCTTGTAATAGATCATTATATAAAAAATTATAGGTTCGTGTGAAGCCCTATGATCCATCCAATTAGGATATCTAATAATATTATATACTAAGATGATAGGTAACAATAATTATCAACAAATTTTATGTACAAACATGTCAACCAGGGTTGGGGGACAAGGACTCCTTGTTAAATTTCCTTGCTCAAGCAAGAAAAAAAGATATATTTTTCTAGGATGTTTTTCATGAGGTTGGATAGACATTTTCCCAATATAGTGAAAATTGTCCACAAACCATGATAGGAGATTAACCCATGTTCAATATGGCTCTAGAACACCTGTTTCCCTTTTATAATTTCATATGTAATTATTAAAATCCCAACACATGTGAATTTAATCTTATAAATTAAAAAAATGTTAATTCACATTGTGTTCAGCTATTAATTATTAATTAAAATTCTTTTGTTTCCCCATAGATCTAAATGTTTATTTTTTAAAATATTTTTTAAATCATATAATGTTTTTTAGGTGTTAAGGATTCTGAACCATTATCAATTATGTTTTGAAGAAGAAAATTATATGAATACCTTTTTTTCATTTTTATATGAAAAATAATTTTTTTTTTCTCTTAGATATTTAGATCCCACAAAAGGGTGTTTATACTACAATGGAATTAGTATAAGGACAGGCATATGTACAGTTATAAATTATGTTTTTCTGATGATGGTTATATAACTATACTATAGGATTCATGATATATAAGAATATTTTTATGGTCCTTTGACGTTGATATAATAATATTGTCAAACAAAATGATGTTTTTGTATCCACATTCTCTAATATAGAGTAGTTTTTTCAATGAATATTGATTTTGGCGTAGGTTGGTTCCATAATTTTAACATTGATTAAATCTAATTAAAATTTTAAATAAGTTTCTAATGTCATTTATTAAAAATGTTTAACAATTATTGATCATCAGAGTTCTAATATAAACATATTCATAAAATTTTTATAATTGATCATTTTTTGGAAATAAAATTAAACATATGTGATGATTGTTTTACATTTGCCTCCAAATGATGATTGTAATGATAAAGTGATATTTTTTTACTGATTTTATCTATTTCATAATTATTTTTAAAATTTATACTCAAAGAATCAGCTTTATAAATTTTCTAATATGTGATTTATTTTTAATAATAAAAATATTTTAATAGTTTTTTTAATAACAATATGATGTTATTAGTTACAAAAAAACAACACCATGATAAATAACTCAATGGCCTTGTTGAACCATTTATCAATTGTATTATGTTTCTAATATTTAAAACTTATTTTCTTTAATGTGTGATCCTCCATTGATTACTCAATGATTATAGGTATTTAAATGTTTTTTACAAATTATTTTTAAGAAAATATCCTCCACTAATATACATAGTGTGTCCCATTACATGGAATAAATTTCCCAACTATGTGATACACCTCGATAGGGTAATGACATAGCATTTATTAATATTTCCTTAATAACTCATTGTCCTTTTAGGATCAACACATTTTCTGAAATGGCTAAGGGCACAATAATTTTGACCTTACTTTAGTCTTTGTAAACTATTTATTGTTTTTATTTAGGTAATGATGTTTTTATGAGATTATCTTTGAATCACTCATAATATCTAAATTCTAGGATTATATATTAAGGGATTTTATGAAGTGGTAAACCTATAGGTGATTTTTAAAATATATTACAACACTGGGGAACTCATTATTTATGTTAAGACTATATATATTTAGAAGTTATATGATATACTAATATTTAAACATGATCTTGGTTTGTTTTTATTTAATTTATTAAACAAGATCTCGGATGGTTTTTTGTATATTATTTAAGATTTCTTATAGGGTGTCATTATACTTACCCTTATACATGAACTTCAACTGTGACATATTTTCGGTTTTCCTGTCATTTTTATTTTATATATAGAATTTTAAATATCTTGCATGTTTTTTTATTATATAGGAATTATAGTGGGTACTATATAAGGTGTCATCACTAAGGAGTATATATCAAAAAATGATTGTTTTTATATTGAATTTTCATTTTTTGAAATATAATATGTTCTATTAGGGTCATGTATTGAGTTGATCTTTTTTTCTTGATATAATTTACTTTAATATATAATGGTGTTCCAATATTTATCTTATCCTTATCTTAAATATATATAAGTCCATTTTTCATGATTTAATGTTGTCATTATATTGGATTAATGTTAAACATACACTAATATTATATGTAATCCATCTTTGTTCAAATCACTATTCTATATCCAATTAGAAATGGTTTTATAGTGTTATACCCAACAATTTCAATGATCAATACATTAACTATATAGGGTCGAGTCATAAAAATATTTTATTTTAATGATTTATAATGGGTCTTAGGATTTTAGTTCAGAACACTTGTGGATTGAATTAATAAATTATGGAAATAATACTCATGGAAATGGAATTAATATCATCATTAAGGGGAATACAATAAAAAAAATTTTAGATGACACATTCTCATGAAATGGTTGTAACCATATATTTATAGAGTAATGGGGTTGGAGGTTTTTTTTGTTAATTAAATATTGGTTCCTTCAATATATAGATGTTGGAAATGGATTTTTTTATTCTTTTTTCTGATAATTGAGTCTTTCTAGGTTATAGTGTTGGGTAAAATTATAATGTTTATTATGTTATGAAATGATAATTATTAGTGAAATTATTATAAATAATTAATTTTATTCTATGGGATTTATGATTAAATTTTTATGGTGAGAAGGACCAGGATGGAACCCATCAGTTTTTCAACCATATTTGACTAGGAGGAAATTTTTTAATTTATACAGGGATGTGAGTATGATTTACCTCAACCCATATATATATATATTATAGAAAATATTTTGGGGGATGAAAAAAATCATGGTGTATATATATTGTCTGCATTTTATTTCCATATCAACTCAGTATTTATGGTAATTTTTTATTCTATAAAACACAGATTTGATAGAGTTATATTGTAATAATTCTTCATATGGTGAAGACACATGTATTTAAATGGGTGATCTTAATGATGATATGGTTTTCTTTTGGGGTGTTCAAGTTGTTGAAAATTGAACTTTTACTCATGAAAGGTGCTATAAAACACTAATAGAGTTATAATGTCTTTTAAAAAAAGAATATTTTATTAATAGTGATGTTTGATAGAATTTATGTGTTAGTGGATTTATAAAATTCTTTCCTTTTCATTATTGAGTATGTCTCAAAATTCAATAAACATCTCCCATTATTTGGTACGCTATGTGATGTCTTTAAGAGTACACATTGATTTTATCCCACATTACATGAATAGATCCATAATATGGTTGATGCTTTTAAACACTTGAAATAATTTTATTTTCATGGATAATAAATGAAGATAAATTTTATTTTATTGGAGTATATATATAAATAGAGATTTAAGCCTTTTTTGTTATGGTTGTGACCTTTTATCTCTACAAGGATCAAAAATTTTATGATATTCATTTCAAGGATGGGGACTGAACTGAGAATAATGAACCATGAATTCAATATGAAATCCAGGATAGTGAATCACAAGACTATTGATACTAGATATCATCTTTATAGTGAAATGAGTCTCACAGTATGATTATGCCCCATTGAGACACCCTATTGTGGTGTCTTGTAACAGTTAATAAAGGATCATATTACTATATATAATTCATTGGTTAAGGGTGTAAATGTTTATTAAATAGTGATGATCAACTACAAATAGCGGATGGGATTTATCATGTTATAACAGACATGGATCATGGTACCATGAATGTTTTTTTAATTACATAATATATTTGGGTAACATAAACACAAAAATATTTTAGTTGTAAACATGGTGATTGAAGTTGTGAAAAATGAGTTTTAATTAGAGGTTTTAGAAAAAATATTATAGTGATACACTCTAAAAAATGAATCATGTAAAAATGATGGTTTTATGGAGTTGAGGTGAAACTAACCAGTATAAGGGATATTCTATTTGAATATATTTTCTTGTGCTCATGTTTTGATGAAACCGTTAGGATATAATGTAGATTAGTCTAATTATAGAATCACTAATAAATAATTAATTATGTTAATTTCTCAAAAATTAATTTATAAAAATATTAATTATATTGTATAGTTATTTTTAAATATATGTGTTAATTGATTTTGAGTAATTATATTTAGTATATTCTTTAGAATGTTTTTATCATTGACTTTTTGGTTGATATATTTTGGTCACCAAGTTTTTTATAGGGATTCACACATTATATATAGAAGTATGGGTACTATAATATATGTATTGTAGTTATATAATATATATATATATATATTGAGATTATTCTCTTATTAATTATTAATTACTATTTATATTTTGTAGAGGACCTCTTCTACAATATATTTCACCATTTCAATGGAACCGGAATGGTCGACCCCATTTCAATATCGTAATTATAAAAAAAATTAGGTTTGAATGGGTAGTCAATTTTAACAAACAAATTGGAATTAAAAACCTATACATGAGATCATTCATGAGTCTTTTATAATAACAATATACTAAATGAATTTCAAAAATTCCCTTGTTATGGAAATTAATTTTTCTAATTTTATTTTATAATGATATCTAAAATTTAAACAAAATAATCTTTTCATCATAGGAATAGACTTGTCATGTGAATCACTAAAGTCAAAGGATGGATTTTACATATGTTTCTGATGTGTTGGAAATATATATGTAAGTGAAAGATAATAACGGTGATTTTTCCTTAATATAATTAGATGCAATAAAAATCACAGAAAACTTACACACATTTTCTCTAAATGTTAACCATTTTATATTGAAATATTTGGATTATAAATGGATTGAGTTACTTTTTAATTTAATAAAAAATCCACATATTTTTATTTTACTAAAATATAATTCATATTCCATATAAACTGGTTGTGAATTTTTACTGATTACATATATATTATAATTTGTTATAAATTCCATTGACATTATCAAATAATGTTTAGGAAAAATTACTGATAGAATGGGGAGAATAAAATAAGTTTATGTATGTGATATTCTATATTTAATATCACTTTTTGAATATTAATCAAACCAATATACATATATCATAAACTACAATCCTAATATCACATGTTGTGATATTTTTATTTCACATGTTCTCATATGTATTTAGTTTATATTCATCATTCAACCTCCAACATTCCCAAAATCCATATCTCTTTTAAACACATCACACCTTATATTAAATAATATATATAAAAACATCTAAAAATATACCCAAAACTCTTTTATATGTCTTTCAAAATTATTTTGGATAATCTATAAAATAACTCTATTAATTTGTAAGAAAAATATAATGAACATAAAATCAATATTTTCATATAATTTTGTGGGACCCTATGGAAAATTATAACATTACTAATGAAATTTAATTCTTAATTTTTAACCATAGGATAATATATTTCTCCTGAAAAGAATTCAGTATAATCAATAATTAAAGGGATATTCTGTTATATATATCAAACAAAAATATATATTAAATATCTAAAGAGATTTATCTCATCAATGTTTCATAGTAATGAAATAAATTTTTTTATTATATTTAATATAGACAGAAATCATTTAACATTAAAATATAATATTAAAGAAATAATTAATTTTGAATAATTTATTTGATAATTGATTAATAATATTTAATCAGACATTACCTATTCATAAAAATTAATTCAGGACATTCCATTCAACATAATAGATTATATCATCATAGGTCACTCGACAAAAAATATATATACATTCATAATAAAATTATATTTTATACGTGGGAAAAATAGATTTTAATTTATAATTATAATATAAAATATTAGGGCCTCATATTTCCTCAAAGAATTTTACCATATTTCTGAGTGTAGCTATTCTTCTAAATTACCTATATTATCCTGTTAATTAGGTATGGGGGTTTAGTTTTTTTCATGAGATAAAACATTGATCCTAATAATAAGAAAAAATATAAAATGATAAGGAGAGTGAACAATGATTGATCATGGGGGTTTTAATGAAAAAACATTGCTGTTATATTTATAAAATTACTACATCCCAATATTGATTCTTAACCGTTTGATTATCACCGATTTTATACTCCAAATCCAAAATTGTTATGAATTATTAGTCTCAAAGTTACAATAATAACAGCAATTTGATTGTTATTCCCTAGTTTTAAGAGACATTCTTGTTATTATTATTAATATTTGGTATGACTATAAAATTTAAAAATGTTTCCCTATTATTTTGAAAGGATTGAAACATGATTATAAAATTTAAACATAAAAATATGATCCAACCAAATTACACATTATTAATTATTACGTGTAATATTTCAAAAAAAGAACAGAAACCTATATATATAAGAGAATGCGTATTTACTATCCATGGGAGAAACATATTCATTAAAAGTGGATAAATCAATAGGGTGAATATTTATAAAAGAATATAATCATAATTAATATTAAATTTTCTATATATTAATCAATAATGAGGATCAAAAAGAAAAAAAATCTTATTATTAGGAAGATCATCATTAAAGGATAAATAAATATGATTTTTTTAATATTAAATATAATGCAAGCCATGGTAAGTGATAGTTTAATGAAATAATGTAATTGTAGTTTTTATATAGAGGAATGAAATCTTACAGGTATAAATTTTCATATTGCTAATATCACTCATTGAAATCCCACCTATACCAACACAATATTTCTAATATTTTGAAACTATTTGGGAAAAGTCTACTATACCAACAGTTTTGTTGAACCGTTGGTATATTGATATTTTATTTAATGGTTTAAGAAATCCCTTGGGTATAGTGCTGATTAAGAGGTTTTTTCCAATGGTTCTTTTAATCTATTGGGTATTGTTATAAAGATTTTTTTCCCAACAGTTGTAAATTGTTGGGATAAATTTAGTTTCCCAACGGTTTTGTAATACTATTCGGAATGAAAATCCCCAATTATCGACACTTCTAGGGATATCGAACTCTATAGCTCTCAAAAGTTTTTACCTAAATGAGATCTCGACGAACCATCTCGAATATGTTTCCCTAAACCTCAACCGTATCAAATATTTATCCCTAAATATCATCACGAATGCTACATCCATGCACAATAGGGCTAGTTTCAAACAATTTGTTCTTCCGTATTAAATTAGTACGTGTGAGTTCATTTATTTTATATTTTTTCTGTCTATTTCATTGTAATGTTGTGTGTATTTTTATCCCCTTATGAATAGAAGGTATATAAAATTTTAGGTTGGGGTTCGAACCCTACTTCCCAACCTGCTCTCGAGGGTGATATCACTAATTTGCAACTGGACATCTATCACTGATTCAAGTAATTTTTGTTCATCAATTTTAAATCAGTACTTATGCATTCATTTATATTATATTTTTTTTCATTCAATTTCACTAAAATGTACCATGTATTATGATCCCCTTATGAACAGAAGAAATATATCATTTTAGATTGTGGTTTTGTTGTGATTTATCTATATAGAAAATTTTTGATTGATATTGAATAGTTCAATCTGATCCAGAGTAATTTTATACTTGGATTGTTTTATATTTAAGTTTTGTTGACATGATTTCGTAGGATAGACATAAATATAGTTATAGAATTTCTTATCCTAAGAGGAATGATAAGATGCCCATGCATTATGAATGTACCCCTAAATGTTGTCTTTGACATATCACACTCAAACTTTAAGATGATGATACCCACACTATATGTCATTCAATAAAGTGGTGCTTCCACCTGAACCACTAGAGTGGGTTTGGGTAATTTTTTTGTGTGAATGGTGAGAGAACCAAAATTTACTCAATTAAATGATCATTTATTGATACTCCAACAAGTGGTTAGATCATACAATTGTAAAATTTTTTGAAATTCAAAATTAGAGTTAGGAATTCTTGTCACAATTTTCTTAGATAGTTATAATTCATTATTATGGTATTTATATCATTTTGTATCCTAGGAAGGCACCCATAATAATGTATTATAACCATCACATAAATCACCAATGTTGTTCATGCATACACCTTATTTACTCACTAATATATATCTCAAGAAACAAAACATCACGGTAAAGTGCACGTAATTATTCACCGCTAGTTGATAGTATTTGAAGTCTATGGAGGTGCAATTTCTTTTTTTGTTCCATTACTTGGATAATATTGTTTTTTTTATTCTGGGCATTAGGAATCAATATTAGAGTGTTTTTTTTAATATTGGTGGATAATTATATGGTGATAGATTTGTGATGCCTAGGAGAGTCATAAACCCAACTCCTGTGGTAATAATAGGATAATAGGGTTATGAAATTGTGCTTATATATTATCAATGTTACCTGGACACCCCCCCCCCCAGACACCCCCGACCCCCTTGGACCACGAACCCCTAGAATAGCCCCCCAATCCCCCCTGGACAGTCCCCAACCCCCTGGACACCCCCCACCCTAGACAACCCCCACCCCCTGGACACCCCCTACCCCCACAAACAGCCACCCCAACCCCATGGATAGCCTCCCCCCAAGCCCTCAGACACCCCACCCCCTAGACACCTCCCCATGCTCTTGGACAGCCCCTGGACATCCCCACACCGCCATAAACACCACCACATCCCCTGGACACCCACAACCCACTAGAAAATCATTTGACACCTAAGGACAACCCCCTGTAGACACCCCCAACCCCCTGGGGCAGCCCCTCCTCCCCTGTGGACAGCCCTCCCACTCCCCTAGACACCATATACCTCCTAGAAATCCCCACCACCCTTGTGCATAGCCCGCCCACCCCCTGGACACCCCCTACACCCTGGATTTCCCCGCCCACCCCCGTGGACACCCCCCAACCTCCCAAGACAGCCCCACCACCCCCGTGGATAGCCTAACCACCCCTAGAAACCCCCAACCCACTGGATAGCCTCCACGACTATATTTTATCGACAATGTGGTAAAATGAAATAAATGGAATTTTTAATGTAATTATTTCTTGGGGAATATTTTTATAGGATTTCTAATAATGCCATAAATTACATTCATACCTTCTTGAAGGACATACATCTAGATGACACCGATATTCCCTCAAAACACTATATGGAATGTAAGTTAGTTGAGGAACATTGATTTTCAAGAAACCAAATTTATGCTGCCCGAAAGATTGCAGTTTATTATAAGAGTAAAATACTGAATGAAATGATTGTATAAAATGTGTCACATCCAGCTGGAAGCCCCAAGCTAATGGAACACCATCCCTTGTACCGCATAAAGTAATGTTTCACTTTCTATTGATCCCAAGACTCCAAAAGATTTTTATTTCTGATGAAATATCAATAAAAAGTGATGGAGTGATACCGAGAGAAAGAAGAGTAATGATGATTTGGTTCACCGTGCAGATGTATTTTCATGTTAGAGATTTGAAACGTGATATCCTGATTAAGAAACTGACATGTGTAATGTGAGGTTGGTTCTTTCATGTGATGGTTTTAATATATTTGGTAAGATTCTTACATCGTACAACACATGGCTAGTTTATATACACATTTATAATATTCTCCCATGGTTGTGTAGGAAAAAATATTTCACATTCATGATTATACTTATATCTAGCCATTCTGATCCCAACAATGATATACATGTATACATGAAAACTTTAATAAAATAGTTGAAACATCATTGGGATGTGGGTGTGTGCACATACGATGCTTGTTCGAAAGAAATATTTCATATTTGTGTTACTCTTATCTGTACGACCAATGATTTTCTTGCTTATGCAATGATGTATGGATGGGGAATAAAGGGAAAACAATCATGTCCTATTTTTAATGAGAATACATGATCATAAAGACAGAAACAGTGTTATAGTTTCTGTGTTATGGGACATCGATGATTCTTTTCAATGGACCATATATATAGAAATAGTCACTAATGATTTAAAAAAAACCATGGACATCGATGATCCACCTCAGCGTATGTCAAAAACTGATGTGCTTAATGAATTGAAAGATTTTAGTTTTGTATTCGGAAAGGGTTAAATGAAATCTTGAAAGAGATAGATTTTTTCCACTAAAACCTGTTATAATTGGATGAAGATGAGTATCTTATTTGATTTTCCTTATTGGTATACCAGTTTGTCAAATCATTGCATAGACATAATGCACATTCAAAAAATACATGTGAAATGTTGCTTTTGATTCATCTAAATGTTAAGGGAAATACAAAAGATGATTTATGGTCACGGTGTGACTTGGTGGATTGGGGCATTAGACCAGAATTGCATCCTTTGCGTATTAGTGAAACAAATGGAAAGTTCCATGTTCTTATTATGTTATCACACCTACAGAAAAAAGAAACTTCTGGAAGTACTAGAGACTATTAATGTTCCTTATGGATATTCAGGAAACATATCTAAACGGGTCAACAGAAGAGAGTTGAAGCTAAAATCTTTAAAGACTTGTGATTATCACATCCTTCTGCATGAGTTTATTTCAAAAGCAATGCGTCAAATTTTTCCCACTAATGTATAGGTGGCTATTATTCAGTTGTTCTACTTGTTTAGAGATATTTTTTTACGTTTTCCATTTATTTCATGCAAATAATGTTGGCTTATTCCCCATTAATTTTGTGTGAGTCAGAAAAAATATTTTCCCCATAATTTTTCACATGCATGCTATATCTGATTGTCCATATTCCAACTGAAATACTTCTCTGAGGAAATATTTTTTTTTCATTGGATTAATCCAATTGAGATAAACATGTACACATTAATATCGTATTTCAGTAATAGGAATCATCGTGAAGGTTCTATCATGAACAGATATTTGGATCAAGAATGTATTGATTTCCACAATAAGTATTTGAGATCATACTATAAGAATAAACAGTCCAATGAGAAATGAAGAAGATTAGTATGATCAAATTGAACCCATTTTCAATCACTTCCTCAATTAGGAGGAATTTGTGGATCATATACATTGACGACATTAATCCTTGAAGAGTGGGAGACGGCACATCGCATAGTTTTGTTCAACTGTGATTTGCTCAATTACTACATCCTTAAAGTAAAATAAATATGTATATATTATATATATATACCTGTAATATATTCTTACTATTTTCTACAGGGAACATAAAGAGATTATAAATAGAAATCATTGCTATTTATATTTGAGAAGGAGGGATACCTTGAATAGAAAAGTTTTTTCTTCTTGGTTAAAATTGAAGGTAATAATATTACTGTTTAAAATAATTAAAACAATATTTAATTCTGTTGAATATTTTTATATATTTCAGGTATTGGGTTTTCCATCTGACTCTTTCTCTGAGGAAACAAGAGCTTTGGATTTTGGTCCTTATACCATGGTTCGTGACTGTAAAAAAATTTTTTCAACTGGTACAGATATATTATCATTGAACAAGAAAAGAACATTAGAAAAAAACATGATGGTGTTATTCTTACTTCGACAACATATTATAATGATAGTGCATCAAATAATAGACTAGAATTCGAAAATGTATGTTAATATGGAGTCATTGAAAAAATAATAATATAGGATTATTATTCTCTTGGATGAGTCACGGTGAAGAAAATCAAGTTGATTAATTTGATGACGAGGCATGGCACATTTATTGATGATTGTGGATTTTGAGTAATTGATATGACTCTCACTCTTGATGTTGATGAACCATATGTATTGGCATCAATGGTGAAACATGTTTTGTATGTCAAATACCACCTTAGACCTGAATTTTGGGTCATTATTGATGTAATTCGATGAAATATTTTTGATGATGGTGATAATGGAATTGACACCATCACTACTACCATTCGAAATGATGAATTTATTACTTTTGACGACTCTAATAGCTCAATTTTCAAAGTTGACTGTGAACCTCAACATGAGGTGGGAAATATATAAAATTATTCATTCATGTTCTCAATTATTTTTATTTACCTCAACATGGGTTTTTAAGGTTGGTACTATTCAAATTGATTAAATATTGATTACAAATATATTGTATCTGACATGACTATTATGTCCATTTTCAATGTAAATTGGTTACAATTTTATTTGAATTGCATTTTCTAATTTATAATTGAATTGTATTCAATCCAATGAAACAAACATTTATAACATGGTGATCATTTCAATTAATCAACTATGATTTGTATAAAGTTAGTATAACTCTAATACCTCTCCTTAACATTTTACTAGGTAATGAAAATGATGGTTTGTATTCTTTTGAAAAAAAATATAGAAACCTAATTCATCTACCTAGGATAACGAAATGAAATATTTTCATTATTTTTGATAACTGATTTACCCATTTTGAATCTGGTATAACTAATATTCCGTGATTTTAATCGACTGATGACACTTAGTAAATAACTATCCTACTGAAAATTAAAATTTATCATTACTTCTTGTATAATTTATTAACTTCATTATATTTCTATTCAAGATAATTTATTTTGTTTTTTGTGTTACACATAAGTTAACCTTCTATAATTATTTCCATATTTGTTTTCAAATGCAGGAAATGTAACCAATTAATGAGAGGTGATGAAAATAGATTGTGGACAACAATCATCACATGACTGAGATGGGAATTCCACCACTAGTGCTTGTAGTGTGTATTTTATTTCTAATATATATATTTAAATAATATATAATAATTTTGTTTTTAAATTTTTTGATGGATCCATCTATTATGTGACATTTATTTGATGAGAATCCTAGTACTGGTCCCAGTACACAGGGTGTTCGTACGTGGGGGGGGGGGGGGGTAAGAGAGTTAGACGATCTAGTTGGTGTACTTGATTATATCATTCCCCTCCCACTAACATACCATCCATCCCACATTCTGGTCCTGGGGTGTCGTTAGAGTCACACGAGATATCTAGGCCTCCTATTTTTTTCGCGACCCTTTACATATGATCCTCCTCACCCATCTGAACCATATTCAAGGATAATTTAGACTCCCCATCTAGCATTCACCCATCCATCCCCGTCATCTTCTTTTACTTATGCTTTCTCCCCTCTATGCTTTTATATTCCATCTTCTCCGACTCCTACACCCCCCAATTATGTAACTCTAAAGCATAAATTGGGACCCACTCTAACTGTACAGGGTGTTCCATTAGTTTCTACGGATCCAGCGGCACCCATTGATCAGACTAAATTGTGTATAATTATACATCCCTAAAAAAATTTACACCTTTATTTATTTTCATTATAACATATATTGATAAAATATATTTTTTCATTCCTAAGCCATATACTGATAGCAGGCAGGGGTAGGGGCATACAGGCATGTGTACGGTGTGGAACTACCACACACAATTGATGGTAGGCTACAATGAAGATAATCAAATGATTGAAAAATTAGGGCTGCAATGTCGGAGTTTTTTTGGTGACACTTGCCAAATACTCCAACATCATTCATGTTAGCCCACTATCATAGAGACAGTTTCCAAATAAAGTCAAGGATAAAGCATTGGCAGATACAAGGTTAAAAAATATGTTGTATTTAATGCCATATATTATTTGTTTTATTTATATGAATTAAGATTTTGGTTTCAACTTTGGTTTAATTTTCCTGATGGAGAGGGTGCATGACCAGAATGTGTATAGGATTTAGGCGAGATTTGGAGAGCTTATAAGCATGAGTTGAATATTGTCTTGTGTGGTTGAGTGGGAATAGAGTTATAGGTGGTCCCTATCATGGATTATTGACTATTAAACACTATGGATAGATGATTACTCATTGGACAACTAGACAATTTAAGGTATCAATCACATTAAAGGTAATTAAATTTCAATTTTCATGTTTTTCATCAATACTAATTAATGAATTTTATTTTGGAATCATCTAGATGAAATAAAAAACATTGATTCTAACAAATTCCTCCGCACATTGAGACATAATATGATGCCAAATCATGAGAGGTAGCATGTATGACAGTTTATAATTTTTCTTCATTACTTTCTCTTTCTATTGCATCCTCCATTATTTAATTGATTGATAAAGTTTTTATATAATTTTAGTTATGAAATTATTTATTAGAATCCTATTTTTAATTAATATTTCCCACATTCAATGTCATTTTGGAGGCATTAATTGAATATAGAAGGATGTGTGCCTCGAGAAAAACTTTTTTGCTCCAGTAGAAGGATGAAAGATAGATG